>PITA01018735.1:0-39522 GCA_004023965.1 Spilogale gracilis
TGCTAGTGGGGGGGGGGCGCGAGGCAGAAGGAGAAGCAAACTCTCCATTGAGCAAGGAGCCCAACGCAGGGCTCAATCCCAGGACTCTGGAATCATGACCTGAGCTGAAGGCAGACGCTTAACAGATTGAGCCACCCAGATGCCCCCATATTATTTTAATTTTTATAACAACCCAATGATGTTGGTATATAATTCTCTTTATTTTACCACAGGGGAACTGAGGCACAGGGACATTAAGTAACTGCTCTGGTCACAGGGCTAGTCTTTGAGCAAACCAGCATGTAGACCACGGAGGCTGAGTCCAGAGCTCCCACTCCCCATCATGGCATAGCACATAGCAAACACTCACTACATTCCAGGCTGTGCCGGGTGTCAAAGACCCACAGATGAAGTAATGTTGTATTTGCCCATTAAGAGATGCAGTCTCACCACAGGAGATGATAATTTTTAAGGTGTGAAGTGTGCTATCCCAGCAGTCTCCACCATGCCAGATGAGGCTACAAAGGAGGGAGCGGTTCACCCTACGTAGTCACAGAAACAGTCATGACTGTCTTGAGCTAAGTCTCCCTAATAATGTCCTCTAGTAGTAAGAGACAATATCACGGATTAAATGCACCCCTACGTCACACCTCATTCTAAGCAATTCACATGAATTAGCTCATTTAGGACTCATAAAACCCCTATGAATTCACAACTATTTCCCATTGCACTGCTAAAAAATCTAAGGTACAGAAGGCAAGAGTAACTTGAGTGAAGTACAGGCGGGTATGGCTGGAATGACTCCTAAGAGGTCTGATTCCAAAATCTAAGTTATTAACCACTATCCTTTTAACTACACCTTTCAGACTAAGAGCCTCTATGGAGACTGTGTTGAACGCTAATTGGGCCACACTGGCCCTGAGGATCCCCATGCCAGCATGGTGATCGGGCAGAAGAACAGATCGATTCTCTAATTTTGCTCTCCTTGTTGCCAAAATCTATAATTGCCTCAGACAGTACCGAGAAAAAAGACCAATGATTGTTTTTCTCTACCACACTCCAGAGGAATGTACAGGCAGTCACTAACAATCCTAAAAGTAGTCATAAATGAATCAATAGTGAGGAAGACAGTATTTCTGGGTATATGCAATGTTCCAAGTCCTGTACACATTTAATTAATTTAATCCTTGCAAAAAGCTATTATCATGTTATACAGATGACACAGGAAAAACTGACAAAGGATCACAGCTTATGGATTGAGTGTTTGAATCAAATCTCTGGACTCAGAAAAATCTTTGCTTACTCCATTATACCATGCTTCCACTTATGAGATGTTGAAACGCTGAAAGCATAAGAACAAAGTCAAGAATTGCTCCCCAAACGTCATCATAACCTGTGTGTCAAATCACTGTGGACTGAAGCAGCACTTCCTACATATTCTGTAGCATAAAGAAATGATGCAATCACCCTCCCTGGGAGGAACAGTCAGCTCCGGGGCCCCTCATGCTTTCCCTTGTATGGGACAGGATAATGGACTGGATAATCCACTGGAATGGATTACTGCACTGACCTCACAGAGGTATCACTAATAATTCACAATGACTCCAGGTTCAAGGTTGTTTGTGTATTCTGGCTAAAAGCAGTGTCTTCATATCACCCTTTCAATCACTGGAGTCAAGAAACATGAAGTTTAGTTGCATTACTTCAAATAGACCAAATCCCAAGCCATATTATAATAGGGCCAATTTAAAACAAGAACTGAAGAATCAGAAACCAAAGAAAGAAATAAAATGGGACTAAAGATGGCAAAATAAGGGGCGCCTGGGTGGCTCAGTTGGTTAAATGACTGCTTTCAGCTCAGGTCATGATCCTGGAGACCCGGGATTGAGCCCCACATCGGGCTTCCTGCTTGGCAGGAGGCCTGCTTCTCCCTCTTTCAGTCCCTCTGTTTGTGTTCCCTCTCTAGCTGTGTTTCTCTCTGTCGAATAAATAAATTAAATAAAATAAAAGAAGATTTTTAAAGATGACAAAATAAATTAGTATCACAGAATTTCCTTTCACTAAAACATTGATGGGCAGATAGAGGATGGATGGGATATTTTTTTTTTAATTTGTACAGCAATTAAAGAAAGGGAAGAAAGATTATTACAAAAGGTTTATAATAGAAAAAAATTCTGAGAATTTTCATGAATACCCTCCAATTTGTAGATATAGGCCAAGGGAAAGAATAGAAAATTCTAAAACACTTAATCAGTAAGGCAAACCCCTTAACACATATCAGAAGGCCCCACATGTTCCAGAAACATCTTTTTTTTTTTTTTAGGTTTGTATTTATTTATCTAAGAGGGGGGACACAAGAAGGAGGAGGGGCAGAGGGAGAGGGAGAAACAGACTCCCCACTGAGCAGGAAGACCAATGCAGGGCTCCATCCCAGACCTGGAGATCATGACCTGAGCCAAAGGCAGACGCTTCACCATCTGAGCCACCCAGGTGCCCCAGAAACATCTTAATAATAACAAAAGTGATAACCAGGACTTGCCAGTTTCCAGGGCCCTGCACCCAGAGATGTGCCCTGATGAAGCCCTGTGTATACCCACACCTAAAAGGATCTCAGAAGAGACAGCAAACATCAAGTCCTCCATCAGCCTAGCACTTCCTCTGCCCCACACATACCTCCCACCACAGAACTGCGGTCTTCAAAGCAACACCTGGGTCTAGCTCCTCTGGCTCCAAAGGAGAATTGATCACAGCATAAATGGGGACTGTGTCAAGGAGAATTTCCCTGTAATTTTACCAGAGCAAGGAGATTGTCTAGAATCAGAGCAGCAACAAGATGAAAAGAAACAGCACACCAATTACACATGGGGCATAGCAAAAATCCTAAATCAGAATAGAAGGACAAAGGAAACCTGAAGAACCAGTCTGGGAAGGAAAGATAACTCAAGCAAGAGAAGATTCCCACAATTGCCTCATGTTAGATAATTTCCCCAAAATATGAAGGTAACAAATAGAAACAGGTCTCTGGGAATGACAAGGTAAGTAGCAGACAACGGAAAATGGTGACAGCACAAACAGCATTGTCACTTATCTAATGAGTAAGAAGAAACAGGAGATGCTCCTAAAAATCCAATCAATGATTGCTTCTTGGCCTCTTGGCTAAGATCAAGACTAAAAATCAAATCAATGAGGAGAATAGGTAGAGTAATCACAGTAACTACAGAGCAAACAATGAAGTAAAACGAATGAAAACAATTGGAAAGATGACAGAGAACGACTCCACATGAAGGTAATTCTTATAAATGTAGTCATGAACACAAAACATGCCAGGAAATATGATCACAAATGTCCACTGACACAAAGGAGGTGTAAAGCTGCAAAATATAACAAAATGCACCAAGCTGGAGTATTTAACTTGATTAATTTCAATATATATTCTGCTTAAAACCCTGATATGCAAGGAGGAAATATTGGTGAGGGAAAGGATAAAAAAATGAATGGGAATGTTAATCAGTTCACCTCTCAGAGCAAGTAGTTTAAAACAGGACATTAGAAAAATAAAGATTTGGGGCACCTAGGCGGCTCAGTTGGTTAAGCGACTGCTTTTGGCTCAGGTCATGATCCTGGAGACCCAGGATGGAGCCCCACATCAGGCTTCCCGCTCAGCGGGAGAATAGCTTCTCCCCTCTCAGTCGCTCTGCTTGTGTTCCCTCTCTAGCTGTGTTTCTCTCTGTCAAATAAATAAATAAAATCTTTTTTAAAAATAAATAAATAAAGATTCTACCATGTTAATGATTTTTATAATCTCTTTTCTTAAAAGAAGGGTCCTTTATTAAATATTAACTTGTGTTGAATAGCCATTTATATGAAGGTTGCCAGTTCCATCAATTATAGTCTCATCTATTAAATTCAAGTAAAATTGTATTTAACACATTTTATCTTTAAAAATCATGTACAATAATACTTCTAATGAAGCTGTTTTTTTCCTTTCTAGGCACTGATTTTTCTCTTCATACACATTCAGAGAAAATTCCGAAATAATGCTTCACAAAACGTTATATCTTGATGATGAGATCTTTTTCTCCCAGTGTGTATAATTGTTTCCCTCTTTATAATTTGCAGGATTATAAGAACTTTGTTCACTGAGAATTTATTCATTTACCTATTTTATTACAGGAAAAACATTTACATACAGTTTATGATAGTCCAAGGATTATTCTAAGAGCTTTACAAACATTAACTCAATTTTCATACCTACACCATAAAACACTGTTGTATCTTTTTTTTTAACAAATGAAGAAACTGAGGCACAGAGATTAAAAAGCATACTCAGGGTCTTAATGTCAAAACCGGCACAGCCAGTATTCAAGCCCTGGCTCTGAAAACTATACCCTTACCCACCATATCGTGCTGATGCTAATTAATCATATCAATTGAATTTTTATTTATAAAAGGTAATATAAAATGCTACAGTTAAGGAAAGTCAGCATTTAAAAATTCTAGCAAAAAGAATTACAGTTCTAATCAGTCATCTTCAACACCTTGTGACAATCATTTCTTTTGACACAGCCTTTGTGAATAACTGTTACCTATAAATTCTCACAATTTGCAAAACTTAACCCTGGTCAAATGGTAATTTGTTGATATAAGTTAAGATACAGTTAGGGAAATAATAAAATGATCTCATAACCAGATGCATCCTAACTAAAGACAAGTATGCCTATATTCTGAAGGGTCTATGTATACAAATCAAGTTGATTTGATTCTCATAAAATAACTGATTCTTAAGTTCATTTAAATTTAATTTTTTGCATGGGTATAATGTAACAACTGAATGTTTGTATTTTTCCATTTGGTATTTTAGTGCAGATACAGCGTGATAAAGGGAGAAAAATAAACCTGTTTTGATACCTCATCAATCAATTCTAAGTTCTCACTAAATGCACAATACTCTACTGCACTAATTTCACCCATGATTTCAGATACTGAAACAAGAATGTACTCTTCAGAATACCAATGAAGGTAATGACTTTATTAAGGATTATTATATGAACGTCATTATATGTATCGTTAGTGATACCTCTTAGCTTTTAATAGGAAAAGAGGGGCACCTGGGTGGCTCAGTAGGGTATGGGTTCTGGGAGGGAGCCCCCACACTGAGCCCCACCTCAGGCTCCACACTCAGCAGCAAGTTGGCTTATCCCTCTCCATCTGCCCCTCCCCCTGACTCCTGTATACTTTGGAGTTCTCACTCTCAAATAAATAAAATCTTTAAAAGAAAGAGCAGGAAAATAATGTATACTTCATTCCACACAGTGTTCAAGATGAGATGAAGTTATTTTATTTAATCATATAAAAGATATTACCACTGAATAAGGTTCTTAACACTGGAACTATATCTAATATTATTTGAGGGCTTTTGGTGTTTGTTTTATTTTGAAAAGTCGGCAAGTTAATCATAAATTACTTTTGAAATATCAAAATAGTAATGCATGGGAAAACAAATATATACCTGAATCACCATCTGTCCTATAAGGCAAAACTGAAAATGTAATTGTATACTCATTAGAGTGACCCAGTGTGCTACTGGTAGCCATGAGATTATAACACAGTAGCAATTTTAAACATTTGTGATTTGCCTGTGGTTCCCCTACAAATCAGTGTCAACTGCAAAAAAAAAAAAAAAAAAAAAAAAAAAAAAAAAAAAAAAAAAAAAAAAAAAACAAAGTTATTTCTGTTACATCACCTAACATAAACATCGATGGTCAAAAGCAGCCCCTAAGGCACCTGGGTGGCTCAGCTGGGTAAGCATCAGCCTTCTGCTCAGATCAAGATCCCAGAGTCCTGGGATGGAGCCTAACGTGGGGCTCCCTGTTCAGTGGGGACTCTGCTTCTCCCTTTCCCTCTGCCCCTTCCCCTGCTTGTGCTCTTTCTCAAATAAATAAAATAGCTGCAAAGAAAAACAACAAAAACAACAAACAGTCCAAGATACCCTGAATCCAGGAGATTTAGAGACGCAGGATTCCAGGAAGCTTCTGGAATCCAGAAGTGCATCTCCAAAACAAAACTTTTGAAAAATACCAAAGAGTTAAAAGGAGAATAGATGGTCACTCATCATCAGGGAAATACAAATTAAAACCACAATAAGATAGCACTTCCCACTGGTCACAATGGCTAAAAGTAACAAATCAGGAAATGACAGATGTTGGTGACCATGCAGAAAAAGGGGAACCCTCCTACACTGTTGGTGGGAATGCAAGCTGGTGCAGCCACTCTGGAAAACAGCACAGAGGTTCCTCAAAAAGTTGAAAGTAGATCTACTCTATGACCCAGCAATTACACTATTGGGTATTTACCCCAAAGATACAAATGTAGTGATCTGAGGGGGAATGTGCACCCCAATGTTTATAGAAGCAATGTCCACAATAGCCAAACTATGGAAAGAGCCCAGATGTCCATCTACAGATGAATGGATAAAGATGTGATATGTATGTATGCAACTACTCAGCCATCAAAAAGAATGAAATCTTGCCATATGTAAGAACATGGATGTAGTTAAGAGTGTATTACGCTAAGTGAATGTCAGAGAAAGATAAAACCACATGATTTCACTCATAGGTAGAATTTAAGAAACAAAGCAGATGCACACATGCAAAGGGAGAAAAACTGAGGGAAAAAAAGGATAGAGGGAAGCAAATCATAAGACTTAACTTGGAACAAACTAAAGATTGATGGAGGGAGGTGGGTGGGGATGGGCTAGATGGTGATGGGCATTAAGGAGGGCATTTGTTGTGATGGGCACTGGGTGTTCTGTGTAAGTGATGAACCACTGAATTCTACTCCTGAAACCAGTATTACACTCTATGTTAACCAACAAAATTTTTAAAGATGTGAGAGACAAGTTAGAACTAATCAAGAAAAGTCTGGACAAACTCTAACTACACTGAAACATCAGTTACTCAAGGCTTGGTTTAAAGATTCCCTGATGTGATAGATGAGTTCATCAGGACCTTATGTTCTTCAAGAGCATAAGGTTGACACAGACATCCCCAAGCCCACTCTCTACTGCTTCTTTATCCCTATCCCCACTCAAATCTCAAATTATATTCACACCATATTCAAGAACTATATGAAATTCCTTGCATTTGACTACAGAAACTAGTTGTTTCATGCTTTTGCACTATAATCTGTCCTCCAAGTTTAAAGTTCTGGCAAACTGCTGCTCATTCTTCAAAACTGCTCTCTCCTGATTTTGAGATGCACCCTGCACCACTGTAACCTGCATCTACCTTTTTCTTATACCCAGTGCCCCATTGTTACAGTTACACTGCCTCCCCTATTACATCTTGAACTCATAGGTCTCATGCACTGACCTCATTTCCTCTTACAGCGCAGATGCCTGGGCCATAACTTGACACAGAAGTCACTCCCGGCATGACAGGTGACTGAACAAGCACATGTTCTAAAAACCCATGGGGAATCTCTCTGGACTAGTAAATGAAAAGGAAAGTATCCTCGTTCACCACCTGATGTCGCCGGAGGAAGCCAGCCTCGGCAGAGATGGTGGGTCCCGAACTGCGGGATGTCTGGCAGGCAAAATAATAATGACTCAGACACGGGAATCTAATGCAAGCTGACAGACCCGAGGTCAGTCAGGAGAGACCTATGAAGCAGGCTCAGCCTTACGCTCTGGCTTTTTAGCATTGGCTTTCTAGCTCTAGCTCTCTAGCTCTGGCGTTGGCCCTCTTGCTCTACTTCTCTCTCCTCTTTTGTCTCTCTACTCTCTGTCTGCTTCTCTTCTCTCTCCGCTTTTTTCTCTCTACTCTCTGTCTGCTTCTCTTTTTGCTGCTTCCTTTGCTTTTCTGTTTCTGTCTCTCTTTGCAGACTCTCTCTTGCTGTTTGCCAGCTCTCCTGCTCTCTCCTCTAAGGCTCTCTTGTTGCCTCCTCTCAGGCTCTCTGCCTTTGTCTCTCAGTCTCTCTTGCAGGCTCTCTTGCTGCTTCTGCCTTCAGTCTCTTTCTTACTGCCTCCCCGCAGGCCCTCTGCCTTGTCTCTCTTGACTCACAGGGGCCCCAGTCTTTTATTATTTAAAAGTGAGGAAGTTGGGTGGTGCAGTTAAATCTTTAACTGCTTTTGCACCCGCCCTAGAGACAGGATTAGTATTGTTACTGCAGGGTACAGAGTGATTGCTTAAACTCACAGAAGTTGAGACCATTGAGGCCAGGGATCAAGAAATACAGATAAGAGATACAGAGATAGGTTACTGGGAGGAGGATTGAATGGAACTTATATGTCTTGAATAAGCACACAAAGGACATATTGCCCTGACCCACAGGGTATGTGGCTTTTCCGATTCTAGGCAGGGAAAGCCCAGAGGGGCTTTCATTCACATTCACAGATACCTCCACCAAAGTTTTCCCCTGGCTTGGGCATGGCGGGAGGGGCGGATCAAGCACAGACCCCTACGACACCCACCCTAAGCACAAACCAAACGGAACTCTTTGGTATCTTGACCAATAACAGATTAGCTACCCACAGAGAGGGAGGCTGGAGGAAGTCAGGGAGGGGATGTGGCCACGGAATGGCCAGTGTGCGCGACCCTGGCAATCCGAGAGTCTTCACTGTCCCCTGTCCTTGCAATGTTTGCTTCGTCCAGCGTTCCTACACTTGGAGGGTCGCAAGGACACAGCCCTGGGATAGGAAGGTGCTCCTGAGACCACCTGCATAGCAGACGAGCCAGGGAAGGCCTCTGCGGACCCCCCAAGGTTCCGGGGGGCAGCAGGGAGATCTGCTGTGTTGCAGCCGTCCAGGACAAGCCCTGCGTGCAGTCCCCGTGGTCGTAAACCCTGGCACCTACCGAGTTGGGGCGGAGTCTGTCTTCAGGCTCCCAGGCGCTTCCAGGACCGGAGGGGCAATGTCTGCAGCTCCCGGGGCCTCCAGACCCACGGAGGTAAACACAAACACCGCACCAGGGGCCCAACTCCGCGTGGGTAATAAACCACGGTTATGAAACCCTCCGGGTGAATAACTGGCTGCAGGGAGCCGGGCTGACAGGAGAGGCCTTAACTTGCTGCTCCGGAGGACGACGCGGCAGGGTGGAGCCCCGGGCCCGAGAACAGTAGCGCCCACAGAGGAGACGCCGGGGTGCACGCAGACTGTGTCCTCAAGGCAACCCCGCGTTTCTAAGGTGAATGAATGCGAGCTGATGCCGGCTGGCGCCCGCGGGCCCCACTTGTCTTCCCAGGCCCTCCACGCCCCTCAAAGGCCTTGGCAGCCAGCGTGTGCTCGGCTTTCTGGAAGTCCCGCCCCTGCTCGGAGTTCCAGCCACACACCTGCGTCCACAGGCCCCCGCCTTGCGTGTGCCGCGCCAGGCCTGTGAGGTCAGGAGCCACCACGGACTGGTTCTGACTGGGGCTGTAGAAATGCGAGTACTCCGTGCCACGCGAGGATTGCAGCCAGGTGGTGGGAGGAGCTGGGGAGGCGGGGCCGCTAGCACCTGGACTGCAGGTGCTTCTCATCCTCACACATCTGGGCTGGAGAAGTCCCAGCATCCGGCGGAAGCTGGCTTCCGGAAGTCCATCCTGCTGCCGCTCCTCGGGCCTCATACATACGCCTTCTGTGAGGCGGCACCAGCTGACTCACATCGTCCGCATCCATCCTCTCCCTGCCTGGCAATCAGGACGTGCTCACACCGGCAGCCACGTCGTGCAGTCTGTCGCTCTCACAGTGCCACGTGCGCCTTCCCGAGGGGCCGTCCTCCGCTCCCCGGACCGCGACCAGGCCTCCGGCCTGTGGCTCCTCCTGTGGTCATTGGGCAAGACTGTGTCCTGATGGGGATGGCTGGGAGCAGGAACCAGCCACCCCTTCGCCCCGGTGCCGAGGGCTGCGCAGTGTCCCACAGAGCAGGGTGCCCTGTGGAGGTTGAGGGGCTGCAAGGGGCACACCCGGCGTTCCTTGTGGACCCCTCTAGGCTACCGAGACGAACAACTGCCGCGAGGGTCCACCTGCCGAGGAGCCGCTCCTTCTCCTTTGCGTTCTTTCTTCTTTTGTATTTGCATCGGGGGGGAAAAAGATGGGACAAAGATTTCCATGGCTTCCTAAGAAAGGGTGTAGGGAGGCTCAATGGAACCTTGCTTCTCTGCAGAATGCCTATGGTGTCTTTACTCACATTTAAATAATAGTTCTTGAATAAAATACTTTTTTGGAAATAATTGCCCTTCACAATTTGAAGCTATATCTTTTTAGAGTTCCAGATTCCAGGGCAGAGTTGACCTCTGAAGCTGATTTGATTCTTGATTCTTTCCATGTAAGCTTCCTTTTCTCTCTCAGGAAAATTTTGAGAATATTTCATTCCCCCAATGCTCTTACATTTATCTCTAATGTGCCTGGGTGACCGTTTTATGCATTGTGCTAGTCCTCAATGGGCACTTTTAATCTAAAAACTCAGAAGCTTTTAATTATTTTTTTTGCCAGTTCCTGCTTTGTGCCCTGTTTTCTCTCTTGGAGTGACTTTTATTCCAATGTTTCACCTCCTAGAAATAGCTTTTATATCTTTTCCATCTGTATATACACATGAATGTATACATATATACGTATTTTTTTATTCTCTGGAAAAATTCCTCCAACCTTACTCATAAACTTTTTACTTGAATGCTCTATTTCTTTTAAAATGTGTTATTTTAATAGGGGCTCCTGGACGACTGAATTGGTTAACCATCTGCCTTCTGCTCAGGTCATGATCTCAGGGTCCTGGAATCGAGTCAGGACCCCCATCCCCACCCCTTTTTGTGCTCAGGGGAGAGTCTGCTTCTCACTCTGCCCCTCCCCCTGCTCATGCTCTCTCTCTCTCTCTCAAATAAAGAAAATCTTTAAAAAAAATAAAATAATTTCAAGATCAGGGTGATCTTGCCTGGTTGAGTGTACTAAAGTGTTTTAATACTCAGTTATTGAAGTAAACTTTTTGAGGATAATGACTGTCTTCTATTTCCTTTATATGATTTATCTTGTGCTTGATACTGAGTTTACAACAAAATGGATATATTAAAAATCCTTCTGAGATAAATGAAGAAAATGCTGCTAAAATTAAGAATGTGCCATGTACTTCTCTTGCCCTGACCAGAGTTAAATATCCTCTCTCCCCATTCTTTACTAGGAGCACCTCTGTCCAATAAAAGGACACATGCACCAATGACTTCTGCAAATACATTTAATTTTTTTTTTGTTTTTATAAATTTTATTTATTTATTTGACAGAGAGAGATCACAAGTAGGCAGAGAGGCAGGCAGAGAGATAGAAGGAAGCAGGCTCCCGGCTGAGCAGAGAGCCCGACGAGGGCCTGGATTCCAGGACCCTGAGATCAGGGCCTGAACCAGGGGTAGAGGCCTTAACCTGCTGAGCCACCCAGGTTCCCTGCAAGTATTTTTTTACTGGCAACTGAAAACCATCTCACTAAAATCCAATACAAAATTATTCTTACATAAGCAGTACAAAATAATGTCCCCAGAATGACTTGATACATTAGCCTTGAATAGCCAGCAGCACAACAATCCAATAGCAAGTTCAGCTATCTTTCTTCTTAAAACAAAGAACATCCAATGTTTTATTGTGACCCTGACCAGATTACCACATGGCACATTCGGTACCACTGTGAGAAGTAGTAAGGATTCCTAAAGATACATTCTATTTCATTTTTTTAAATTTAACTTTTTATTGCCAGATACTCCTGTTCTAGATTCAACTTTGCAGTTTCATGATCCATTTAGCTGTATCATACCCTGCTTACCTCCATGATTCCAGTCTCATCAGTGCCCTTCCTCTGGAAGCTGGTTCTCTCCCTCATTCAGTACATAGGCATATGCATTTGCATATATGTCAGAGACTAAGAGACTTCATTTATCGCCAATCACTCCATCATTTCACATCCATCAAACCATCCTCTTCCCTTATATTCATGTTTAAACTCTTATTTTCTGCATTTGGAGAATCTATCTGCATTAGTTGTCTCAACAGAGGCTAAAATTTTGATTGATCAAAGATAGAACATATTCTTTTCACAGTGAGACAATAAAAGTCCTACAGAATATGTCTTGTTACTCATATGATCATATTTAAAGTAAGGTGAAAAAAAGGTAAAGAAAAAAATGAAAAAGTAAAGTGAAGGAACTAAGGTATTTTTTCAACATAGCTATTTCATACCTGGCAAGTTATTAATGTATAAAGGAATCTTTATAAGCCCAGAAGTATATGTTGGTACTAAGTTATAATTTACTGTGTATACATTCTGCCCTAGGCCATAATTAATCTTCCTAGTCCCTATTTTTCTCTAATATATACCTTAATATGCAGCATTTCAGGACAATTCCAAATCTGGAAAAAAAAATACAATCACATACATGTGGCCATTTGACCCACTGACTACAGTCACTTTTTGAAAGAAGAGGTTTTTTTAAATAACTTATAATGCACTAAAAATTTATAAAGTAGGATGGGATTCTATGTGGTCATATTTCTTTATGCCACTGACTAAGTTATCCCCAGAATCTTTCATCCCAAATCTTACCAGCTGCAGAATTCCTGAAAGCAGCTGCTAGCGAGAGTTCAGCCACATACTGGTCTCTAACAAATGGGTCCTCAAAGGAATGGTAGGTAGGAAATGGTTCTTTATTTTAGCTTTAGTTCTAGTCTCATCTTTAGGGATTTTTAGGAGTTGAGTCATTTCCCTTTATCTGCACTCAGAGACACATCTGCTACTCATCAGCCAGAATTGGTCACATTGACACTGAGGACTCAGAACTGCCCACAAGGAAGCAAGTCATTCCTGGCAAATTCAAAAACAAAAAAAAAGTAGAATTTTAAGCAGAAACAAAAATCATTGACCAAGAGTTCTCCTTATGGGGCAGCTCTCAGGAATAGTTACCTATATAAAACATGTACAAAACTTAATATTAAGTGTAAATAATTCCTATACCTTTTACGTTATCCAATATGATTCACTATGTGAAGTTCTTTAAACATGGGAGAGGCTCCAGAAAAGATAAAATATGTATCTGGTAACAAATATTTGCGGTACGAGAATGCAAAGTTAAAAATTGTCAGTATAAATGACGAGGTGAGTGTCTTGGGATATCTTGGGATAGCTCTGAGTATTAAATGTCATTGTACACAGAAATCCACGTTTTATGGTTGACACTGAGCGAGTCAATTCTCCCATGGGCTCAGTGTCAACCATAAAACGTGGCTTTCTGTGTACAATGACATTTAATACTCAGAGCTATCCCAAGATGTAAGAACCACTGTACCATTTTGTACACATAGAAGCAGTTTCAGAGAGCCTAAGCATCCCCTGACAAGTCAGTACAAATGATTCTCATGATTCATAGTTGTTATGTTCTAGAAAGTTACCGTGGCCACTTAGCAAATTGGGAAAGCTTCCTTGCTCCTACAGGAAATCTATGTTTAGGTTCCTGCAAGCCACTGGCTATAACATTTGTATTGACCCATCCATGCTTAAATTTATCTTATGTGTGTTTCTGTTTAAAGATAACTTATTTAATATATATGCTGATATAGTAACAATAATTTTGTGGCAAACAAGGATTCATGCTTGAATGAAGTTTATCTAATGCCTGTATTTTCTCTGTAAGGCACACAACAGCTTTCTTGCACCAAAGAATGCTACACACCACTTTGGCTCTATGCTCAACACCAAACGGAAAAGGTCCCCTCAAAAAAACACAAAATGATTAAGACACAGCACTAAAGAGACCACAGGAAGGATGGTTGTTTGCAGTATGAGAGCTGAAACAATAAAGCATATTGTCAATGGGTTCATGAGCTAGGAACGTGTTCTTTGGGCAACTCAAAATTTTTAGCACCCTGCATGTGTCTGTGAGTGACTGGGAAAGTATCTTGAGAATCGATTTTGGGATTACAAATAAATGTTAGCATACAGGCAAATTTGCACATACAGAATCTATAAATAATGATGAGGACTGTATTTGATATTTGATCTGCTGAACACCGATGCACATCCACCTCCTGTGTTCCTCACCTCTTTCTCTTAGTTATAAGAGTAATGTATTCTCATGCAGAAAAAGAGCCATACAAAAAACACTGTCCAAACAACTTTTAACCAATGAAAATTATATCACCAGAAGTCAATGTTGTCTTTGTATACACACACACACACATACATACACACATAATGTATGTAACTATGTGCATATCTACATAATACCTATAAAAACATCACCGAGATTTAATAATTCTGAAGAAGGGTAATTGTAGAGCTCTTTCCCTTAAGTACTGAGTACATCTATACATCATCATTTTTAACGACTGCCTAACATGTTTTCACTTACCTCCTACTTATAGACATATAAGTCTCTTCTAATATGTAACCATTTACCTATTAATGTTTATCTATTTATCCTGAACTGTGTTAAAGTGTCTCAACATCACTGTGTATACGTCTGATTTTTTTAAAGGTCGTACTTATTTGAGAGAGAAAGAGACCACAAGCAGGGGGTGGGGCAGAGGGAGAGGGAGAAGTGGGCTCAATGATGCCTAACTTGATCCCACAACCCTGGGATCCACAACCTGAGCAGACATCAAGAATTGGAGGCTCAACTGAGCCACCCAGGCACCCCTCAGTTTTCCTTTTAACTTGATGTCTTGGACTTCCTAGATAAGTGAGCACCGTACTCTGTTGCTTTGGGCAAAGAGATGATCAGATACCATAATTCACTACCAAACGTGCACAGGTGACATGGTAATAAATAAGTATCGGAAGAACTGCAAGAATGTTTAAGTTAGGGAACCAGTTACTGATGGATTGTGGGAAGGCAGCAGTGTTGGCCACATCATCTTTTAATCTCTCCAAATATAGCAGACACAGAACCTAGATGGGAAAATCAAAACTCTATGGAGAACCCAGCAAAACACATTCTCACCTACAAGCTGAGTGTTAACAGCATTTGCATAGGAAAAACAGGAAACCAAGCAAGGAGGCTGATGGACCGAAAATGAAGAATCTAGCAATGGCAACAAAGATTTGCTAGAAAACACATCAGGTCAACCTGGGCCCACCGTAATGTGGGAAAGGGGACATCCGGTTCAACACAACCTTTCCCCCCTTCTTTTCCAGAATAGAATCTAATAGTGAGGAAAGTCTGCTGGATTCCAAATTGAACAAGCTAGGACAGTGGAGGAGAAAGAAAGAGAAGATCCAGGAAAACAGGGAGTTGGGAGTGAAGCAGAGCTCAGCCTTCTCACAATAAAAGTCCCCACATTTCTGAGCACTATACAGAACAATGGAAGTTCTGTGAAACTAGCAATGCTTCCTGGAAACATATCACCTTCCAAAGTTCAGCAAAAGTGATTATCACATCGGAAAGAATAACAGAAACACATAAGGTTAAATCCCACATATATTATCAAAATAATAAAGGACACTTGACAACAGGGCGCTCCTAGCAACAAACACACCTCGCATCCAGGCACACATGTTCAAAAATGAAATCCAAAATATAACTATTAATTCCAAATGAACTCAATTACAATTTATAAACTCATTATGAAATGGCAGGACACAGGAAATATTTAGATATAAAAGAAGAAATAATCACTCCAGGTGGAAAGAATAAAATAGAAGGAACCAGAGGAATGAATGCATCAGAAAATGTAGGAAAAAGTAAAACAACATGTTTTAAAAACAAAGAAAGTGATAAAAATTATATGAAAGAAAGGTAAAAATACTGATGGTAGACAAAAACAGTTCAACATACAGAAAACAGAAGTCTCTGAGGAAAGAAGCTAAAGAAAATAAATACTAGGCACTATAATTTAATAAGAAATCTCTTGAAATAAAAAAGAAACTACATATTGAAAGAATATCCCATATATCTGAGAATACTTGACCTGGTCAGAAAAATATATATATATATATTCTACTAAATTTGTTTTAATTTAAAGCATAAGAAAAAAAAGAGAGAGAGAGAGAAAAGATTCTGTGAGTGAGGCCATGTGACTTCTAAAAAAAAGACAATGAGCCGGTCATCATCAAACTTTTCACTGATACCACTTTATGCCACAAGAAAATAGGAGGGGCATATTTTAGATTCTTGGGGGCTGGGAGGGGACAAAAACATAAACCCAGGGCCTCATACCCAGCAAATCACTTTAATATGGAGGGCACAGAATAACAGTATCTTCCTGCCAGAATTCAGGCAACATTGTTGCAAAGAGCTCTTCCTGAGAAACGTAAGTGGAAGAGCCCCAAACAATACAAACAACCCAAAGTTAGTGATAAAGATTAAACCTATAGTTTAATATGTTTAAGGACAAAGAAGGTTCCAAAGGAAAGAGGTTGTACATAATGTTGACATTCACAGCCAAGGTAGATCATGAGAGCCACTTAGGAGCATTTCTTTGCACGTCTGTTTTCAAAGATTCCATCTGGGTAGCTTGAATTTGGCCACTCATGGCCCAGAGACTGAAAAAGGCTACCCATTGTTTTTGTTTTGTTTTGGCTGGTTTCAGAAAAGTGGTTGTTCAACACTTACTGTCCTGGTCTGCCCTGGCTGGGCTCTGCCATAGCAATAAAACCCATTTTGGGGGGCTTAAACATAAGCTCTTTATGCTCACAGTTCTGGGGACCTGAAGTCGAGTTAAGGTGCCCACAGGGTTAGTATCTGGTGAGGACTCTCTCACTGAGTTAACTGACCTGACCACCATCCTCTCCTCCTGTGCTTTGTCTAATCTTTCCTCAGTGAGGGAGAAAACAAAGGGGAGAAGGAGGGAGGCAGGAAGGAAGGATGGAAGAAGGGAGGGAAGGAGACTGTATTCTGGTGTATTTTTTTTTTTTTACAAGGACTATACCATGAATATTAACCTGCAAAACCCAGGGGCAATGGAAAACTCTACAGATATAATATCCTGTAGGCAAAGAGCTAAATGGTTACCTAAAGTGCACATTAAATTGAAATTTTAAATTGGTAGTTTAATCTATGGTGTCTAGGAATACATGCATGGATCAAACACATACACACATGTGAAAGTGATTATGATAAAAATCAGGATACTGGTTATGTGGGGAGTAATTAGGATGGGTCGCAGGAAAGAGGCTTCTAGAGGGACTGGCAAATTTACTTTCTTGACTTGTTGGCTTTACCATACATTTGACTGGCATGGTTTTCTGTATTTTTACAGTGAATTAATTTCACAATAAATTATTTTTAAAAAGGAAATAATCCTTGCTAGCATATGACTAATCTCCTGAAAGATATGGGCAAGAAGAGGAAGAAATATGAATATGAAATGAGAAACTAGTATCTGTTGTAATTATATACTTCAAATATAAAATACAATAACTGAATTAAAATCTGTAAATGACTCTTGCAGTATGCCAAAACAATTAACTGAAGTGTAAAAATTTCTACCAAAGATGTTTTTTAATACAATCTTGCCAAATAGTAATTTAACTGAATTTCATTAAATTAAATTTTTTGCTGACTTGACTGAATTAATTATTGTTGGCATATTTGAGACAAAGACTCAAGGACTCGACTGAATTGCCTTCAATAACATTGTCTATGATCCCCCTTTTTTTTAAATGAATAACACACAGGAATTAATATGATAGCACATATAAAACCCTATAACAGGTAAAGAGCCTTTACAGTAAGAAAGGTTCTTAGATCTTCAAAGATCCTCAAGTAAACTTGGCCTACGTTCTTCAACCACGTTTATCCACACCTTGAAAATAAGCTGCAATGGTTGCCATCCCTAAGTCTGAGAACGTATCCATCTGCATGGTGATTTATTAACTGCTGTTTTATTATGGGTCAGATCAAATACCTCACCCTCCCACCCCTCTCTGTTCCCAGCCCTACCCTGAATGGTCCCACTGCCACACAACGAAGGAAGCTGAAGTTTCAAGTTGTGTTCTGTAAAGATTGAGAAGGGAAAGCCAGGTCACTGTGCTAGAGGGCAAGAAAGGAAAATCACCTTGGTCTGAGACTGTTAGCATCAAATGGAGCCTGACAGTGCCCACGTTAACAGATTTGGTCCCTCATTAGGGATCTACCAATGCCCTGATGGAGGCAAGGAAGCACATTAACAAGGATCATTCTATCCCAGGATAAACTGGTTGTGGAATCTTGGAAGTTCTCCAATGTTCTTATTCTTTGAAGCAATTCATGCAATTCTGAGCTCTCTGAAGACTTAGGACTTTATATTATTGTGGATATTTGATGAAGTGTAGCCTACATTTTTCTTCCAAATTTCTATTCATTACATCCTGTGATGGTCCCTATTCTTAGAAACCATAAATTCATTCTTTCCTTTGTAGCTTTGACTTTTCAATAGCTTGCCACGACTTAGTGATTGCTTACTCATGCTGGGTTTACTTAGCTCTGCTCCCCTTCTAAGTCATTCTGGTTATTGCTTTAATCGTGGTGTTTGTGCTTCTGTGAATCACCTTCCTACCAACGATACCACTCATAGTAAAGTGCCAGATCTCAGGGATAATTATTGTTTTTGCATTTATATTAGTATTACTTTGCATTTATATAGCCTCCTTCTTCATCTAATACTTTATTCACAATAAGCCCTTTCTGAAAATTCCTGCTGAGCATATTAAAGAAATCAGAGCGTTGTATAAAGAGATGCAAGAAGAGATTTCATGGATCATTTCATTCCATTCCTTTATTTCCAGATGTGGAAAACTGAATTCAAGAAAAAAATGACTGAATTACCCAAAGGGTCTGGTTTGTAGTAGAGTCAAAAATAAAGAACAATGTTCTTGACTTTACAATCACAAGTTAATTTTTGATAGAAGGCAAGATATAAGTGCCTTAATAAACAAATTAGTTAATTAATAAACTAATAAACTATGATTCATGATCTATAGTAAAACCTCTACAATTGTAGTTGCTGCTTGCTGACTAACTCTTGTGGACACGACAGCCTCTGAGGTAACACCCGTTACTTAAATTTGCTTGCCCCGGGTGCCGGAGGCTTGAAAGAATGAGTTCAGCCAGGGAGAAACTTGTATGCAAGTTGGACAGAGCAAGTTCCTTCTGGTGCCCCACATCACTCTGTCCTGTGCTGGATTCTCCAGGATGGCCCTCCTGTGAGAGCTCTTAATACTCAGTCAGTCTTCGCATCAATTTCCAAATTTTACATTTTTGATGACATTTTTTTATGCCTTCAATATGTTGTTCAGAAATGCTTGTTGCTACCTGCTTTGTTTGTTAACTTTGTAAGGGATTTCCTTTCTTCTTTGTGCAACTTACTACAACATTTTCCTACCAAGCAGGCTTTTATTTAAAAATAAAAATTTACTGAAAGGTCAAATTCCTCGCTTGGGCTCAAGTTAGAAACAATTTATCATTGGGCAAAATTATAAGGTTATGATCCTTCTAGTGAAACACCTTCAAACTTGGACTTGGTTGCAAGAACTAAAAGAAAATCTCTGGTTAATTACTTCATGTCCTTAAATAGTAAGCAAAAGAATAACACTGCAAATGTTGCTTTTTAAATTTAGAGATGAGAGGAAATATACTGGATCTACTCAGGAGTAAATGGTAACAGTTCATCAAATGTATTATTTGGGGAAACAATACTTGATTTGTCTTTTGGAGCATTTTAGTGACTGAAAGCCAAAACCTTACTCACTAAGCAAGTGGAACTGGTATTTATTAGATATCTATTGTGCAGTTAACTCTTTGGTAAATTCTGTTGCTCAGCAAAAGAGATACAGGATATAATGTATAACCTAAAGGTTTTTAAAGTCTAACTGGAAACAAAACTAACACACTTGAAACCATTAAATAGTAACCAACTAAGATGATGCCTTTTACTGAACTTCATGGATTGGAGTAGTTCAAAATGGGAGAGATTCATGGAACGGGTGAGATTTGAGCAATGTCCCTAACATATGGATGGCACTTACATATTTAGGTAGGTTGGAGTAGGTACGCCAGGTAAAGAAGATTCTATGAGAAAAAAAAATCACGAGGAGGGGAGATAATCATGTTGTTTGTTGGAAATAGTGAGATGTTCCACCTGACGGAAACTGCATTTCTTAGAATAATAAGAGATTATTTATTTGTGCCCTTGAAAGCATGCTGATGACTTAGAGAATTCCAGGCACTCTTGTATCCTCAGCACCTGGCTGCTCAAAAAATACTCACTGAGTTCAAGTGAGCCAAGAGAAAATGATACAAAGCCAGAAGGTCAGGGTATTTGAATAAGACCTCACTTCTGGTGAACTGCACACCCTCACTCTCAACTCCAGAACCAGAAAGATGCAGATGGGGAGAAGGCGGAAGTCATTTATAAGTTTGTGCACCCAAAATTCACACAAAGCTTGCTATCAAGTTTCTGTTGAAGGCAATATGTAGGCAGAAAAAGTTAAACCCCTTTAGATTTCAAAAGGAAGGGAAACTTGTCAAACGAGCAGCGTGTCTCTGCTTTGATTTTCCCTATGGTGCATGGTACAAAAGGCTGAGCATCTCTTCGGACTGAGGGTTCAAGGCCCATCAGCAGCTCTTCTCCCCAGGAAAAGAGATTAAAAATACCGCAGCTCAACTAGTGTGTGCCAAGCGATGGGAGAACAGGAGGGGGGGTGTGCAGTCTAAAGGACCACTGTCTTCCAGAGGACCATACTGTTCGTGCCCATCATAGCATGGAGGAGCAAACCTCGCACTGGAAACCTTTATTTATCTTCTCAAGGAAATCCACGTGTGTTGGTGAAAAGTGGAAACCGCTCCTCCATCATCAGCTAATTGCTCCCTATCCTTCCAGACATCCAGCTTTATCAAAACATGGCAGAATGGGGCTAATACCAGAGCTTCCAGATTGCTTCACATTTTCCCAATGAACATCAGACTGATAAACTGAATTTCTCAATTTATAGCCACATGAGGTTTTAGTTTGGGTTTTCTTTCATAATGTAAGAAACAACTTTAAAAAGACTCACTTTTCAGAGTGCCTGGGTGGCTCAGTTGGTTAAGCAACTGCCTTCGGCTCGGTCATGATCCCGGAGACCCAGGATCGAGCCCCACATCGGGCTCCCTGCTTGGCAGAAAGCCTGCTTCTCCCTCTCTCACTTCCCCTCCCTGTGTTCCCTCTCTGGCTGTGTTTCTCTCTATCAAATAAATAAAAATCTTAAAAAAAAATGAAATACTCATTTTTCTCAAGGTAAATCTCATGTCACCATTTTAATTTCAATGTAATTGTTTAAGTTAAGCTTTATCTTTATTGCACCACAATTGTTTGGCTATAGTTTTCTCTCTTTTGGTCTAAAATTACTGAATTAATGAACTAATATGGAAACTAATGAAGCTGTAAGTAACACACTGAAACGCAGCAACATCCAGATGCCGTCCCTACTAAAGAGTCCTTTCTGTGTTTAGTTTTGACCCTACTATTCCAATTTTGTTGTGTGCGCAGTGCTCATACCAGAAGGTACTCAAAAATATGCATTGAATGAATTACTGATTTCTTTTTCTAAAAAGTAGAGCACAAGGAATGCTTGATAGAGAATGGAGCTTGTAATTGCCAAGAAGAAAAAAAAAACATTGAACTCTTTCATACATTAGATTACAAGAGAACAAATGTGCCGTGAATATTAAGTACTCTCTGTGTACATTAAATACTGTGTACTTTAAATACTACCCTCGATCTTCCAAGATCCCTATTATCCAGGGAAAGCAGGTATTTCATAGGTCCAAAGAAAGTTATTGATAAGGTCACAAATTCAAGAGACAGGAGAGTTCAGATTTCTGATTCTAACTTCATTGTCCTCTCCACTAAAACATGCTATATTCTCAATTGTTTGGGGCTTCACAGACAATGATAACTTGTCTAATAGTCCAGAATTTTGTCGTTTGCCGAACTAATTGATATGAAAGCTAGTAGCTTCTTGACTATGAACATTTAACTGGCGACTTGCCTGAGAAAAGCGTCATTGGCAGTTCTGAACATTCTTTTTAAAGAGAGATACAAACAAAATTTAGCAAGAAGTGCCCTGAGTCAACAAAAATTAGTGAGATATGTTCATAAATATTTTTGCTTATGTGTACCCTTCAGCAAGAAATGTCAGCGTCTGTTTATTTAAAGATATGCCACCTTCTAGCTTGTTAATATCATTTTAAGTCAGACCACATGATGCAGGAGGCAGTGCTAGAAAGAACACCTGCAGAGCAGACTTGCCTTCCTTGACTAATGTTGTTCCACAGAGGTATGTCATAGACCATATACCTGCTAGAAATTCAAATAGCTGCATAAGTAAGATATATGCATGAAAGGTTCTAAAAACTTTAAAATAACCCTCCTGTATGTTCTTAAGCTTCTAATCAGGCATATTTGTCTTGCTATTACAGAGAAGTACATCCTCTACTAATGCTGTTTGCATGGAGCTAAGATGCTCAGCCGTGAGCAAATATCAAGGAAATAATGAATTGGAAGTGACAAGTGCCTTCAGCCAAAAGCCCAAAGGGAATCCTCATCTGGAAATCATATCCAGCAGAAGGAGCCAAAGAAAGAATGACATGGCAAAAGTGCCAGCGTTCATCCAAAAATTAAGCTCGGGGGTTGTGTTAGGCCAAGTCAATTGAACTCACAATGGTCTTTTTTTCATTTTGAATTAATGCATGTTCAAAAAGCATGCTGGAATATTCTTAACCAGATTAGGGGAAACAAGACAGCTGAATCAGCAGCCTAATCAAGAAATACTGGTTAGAGTGATGTCGATTTATTGAGCAAGATTAATACATACAGCTCCATCCCTGTAGGAGCTTACAAAAGAGGACTGACAGCACTGACTCCAGGGAAAAGAAACTGTCAAAAACAAAATATTGATTGAGTGACATTAGCGAGGAGTGCTTTAAAGAGTTCTGTGTGTACAAATGGTTCCTTTCGGCCTTTTGGAAACTTAGAGTCTAAGAAAAATAATAATAGCAGTATTAGAAATATTAGTAACCTCTCTCAACATTGGTGACATTTCCTGAGCTACCACTGAGTGCTTCACACACATTGTCTTTTCAATGTTTGCAGCACCCCTGAAAGGTTCCTGGTGCCTCCATTCTAACGCCGAGGAACCCACGGCTTAGATACAGTAACCTGCCCCCGTCTCATGGCTGTAATAGGTGTGTGGAATAAAAAACTTTCAAGGCGATGCCTGTGGGCTATTCCACCATTGCTACCTTCTAAATGAACCACAGGTACACTGGATTAAAAGAACATCACTCATCCTAGCTGGAACTCTGTAGTGAAGAACACACAGCAATTATATCACAAAACAGACAAGTGCAATCACTACATTCATCAATAAAAGAATTATTCACGATGGCATAGAAAAGGGCTGGCTAGCATATGCATTTAACCCCCATCGCAATTGCTATTGTGTGAAAGCATGAAATGTGACTGAATTGCAGATTCGAGAGATGTAAAATGAAAAACTTGACTCTCTTCTCTCTTAAGGTCAGGTACCAATGACTGCAAACGGACCAAATAAATCTTCATATAACCCACCAGTGTTTAATAATTAAAGAGTTGTTACGATAAACTTAATGAATGTCCTACTAATGTCTGTTCATTTAGAAAACTCCAGGCTTTAGCCGATGATAGAAACACCAAATCTAAATTAAAGGCAGGCATTATCTTGTTCAGAGTTTCTCCAGTGGTAACATGTGTGTAGGACAGCCTCAATTTAGAAGAATCAGGAGCCACTTGAATAAATACAAAGACACATTAGGAATTTTCAAAGGATCATAAATGAAAAAAGAGGTAACAGCTCATCAGTCCCAGCACCTAAACAGACTGCACTGGTCTATGAAGCAACATATGTGAGGGCTAGGTCAATCTTTATTCAGGAGAAAACGAGCAAAGGCCGTAATAACACATATATTTATGGTTAAATTTTCTGTGGCAATTTCTCTAGGAAGACTGTTAGAGTAGGTAAATTTAGTCGGCTTCAGGGATGGAAAAAGGCAGCCTTGGAGCATCTTTGTGATTTTGCATGCATCAAGTAGCCACTCACGGCAGACATGGTATTTCAGCTACTTTGTTTTTCTTAGAGCAATTTGCCTTAAAACTGAGAGGAGGAGAAAGTCAAAGAAAACAGCAAGAACAGTTTTATTTTTTGTTTAATGGAACTGTCCATCAGTTGAAACTGTGTGAGCCTGAGCCGTGGCTCAAAATGGCCAGTCTTACTTGGTTGCTCCTGTTTTGGTCCAAACATATCCAGGAGAAACCTGTGAAGCTACTGTTACTTCCTCTTTCATTGGTTTTATGATAACATTTTGTATGGTATCAAAATCAGAAACTGCTGTTAGAATAATATGTGTGTTTGTGTCTATGTCATTTATGGTTGTGTAACAACAAAACTATTCCATCACCACAAAGATACCATCTGTACTCTGCCTTTGAAGTCACACTCAGCCCAACCCCTCCCCCCACTATGACTCTTAATCCCTGGCAAATACTAATCTATTTTTCCTCTATATGATCTTGTCATTGAGAATATTCTAGAAATAGTATGTAACTTTTAGAAATCAGCATAATACCCTCAAGATCCACCAAGTTGTGACTATCAGTAGCTCACTCCTCTGTATTGCTGGGTAGTATTCTATGGTTGGGGTGTACTACACTTTATTTAAATGTTCACACATGGAAAGACATGTAGGTCCTTTCCAGGTAGAGGCTCTAACAGACAAAACTGCTATGAACAATGATGTAGAGGTTTACACAGACATAAATTTTCATTTCTCCAGGACAAATGGAGTGCAATTGATAGGTGCTATGGAAGGTGTATGTTTGGTTTCTAAGGAATTGCCAAACTATTATTCAAACCAGCTGTATCATTTTATATTTGCACCTACGATGTATGAAAGATCTAGTTACTCCACATCTTCACCACAAATCGCTACAGTCATTTTTTAAAATTATGGTTAGCTGTTCCAATAGTTGTGTAATGATATCTCCTAATGGTCTTAATTTGCAATTCCCTAATGGTTAGCGATGTTGAACATCGTTACATGTGCTTATTTGCCATCTGTACATCCTCTTCAGTGAAATGTCTCTTCATGTACTTTGACGATTTTCTAATTAGATGTTTGTTTTTTTCCACTGTTGGCTTTTGAGATTTTGTTACTATATAAAGGTCAACAACAAGAAATATTATTTAGAAATGCATACATGGGTAGTAAAACTCAAACAAAGCGGTAAATGTTTTCTATGCAAGTCTGGAGAGTTGTTGAAGCTGGGGGGGGAGGAAGTTGTAACCAGGAGGGTACTAACTCAGGCTCCTGGGTCCCAGTCATCGTTGTTTCCCAACCCAGGTGTTCCTTTATTGACACTAATGTTTATTTTAAAATAATTTATTAAACTTCATTTAAATTTCCATTACATTATTTGCATTAGAATTACATTACATTACATTATTTCCATTCTAATGCATTAATTGTGCATTAGAATATTTTTAAAATCGTAACAATAAACACTAAAGGTAAGGAGCATTCCCTATCAGGTACTGTGCCAAATACCTTATGGAATGCATTAGGTTATTTAACCTACAAGTCCTACCAATGATCCCAAGATACAGGAACTATTATTATCCCATTTTGTAGTAAAAAGCCTGGCATTCAGAGTGGCTAAGTAATGTCTTTAAGACAGCATGTCTAGTTAGGTCTTACCATTCAAGTGAGCAACTACACTTGTCTGCTTCTAGTGGTCAAGCTCTTAACCATTACATAATACTAACCACCATATTTATTGGAACAATACTAACCACTGTTAATATTTCTTTTTTGTGTGTGTGTGATTTGTTTATTTACTTGAGAGAGAGTAGAATGGGAAAGGCAGAGGGAGATGGAGAGAGACAATCTCAAGCAAATCCCCACTGAGCGCAGAGCCCAATTTGGGGCCTAATCTCATGACCCTGAGATCATGACCTGAGCCAAAGCCAAGAGTCAGTTGCTCAACCGACTGAGCCCCTGTTTATTATTTCAGTTATAATTGGTATTTGGCTATTTGATCCATTCTACAAACGTTGGGATTTATAATTAATACATTATTATGTTTCAAAGCCTATGGGAATGCAATATTATAGAGAGATTCTTTATTTTAATAATCTCTATTGATCTGACCAGATGAACTCTAGCTCTTACAATTATAAAAGAAAATAACCATTCTACTACCCTATATTACCTCTACTAAATGAATTAAGACCTCAAATTCATGCTATTTCCTATTACAGTAAGAAATAAATATCATAAATACCTGTTGTGATCATGTCACATAAAATTGATGGTGAAGGTACAGAAAGAAGGTCTGGCTTGAAAACAGATGGCATTAGCTGAGAACTCTGGCATGATGCATTTGGTTCTTAAATCTCATCAACAGAAAAACCCCTAACCAGCCCCTAAGCAACTATCTTCTTATTAGGATATGACTGTTTTATTCTATAGGCTCTTCTCCCAGAAATTCAGGAAGGAATACATATCAGTTCAATGTTCCAGGCCATGTAGTAGTTACAGAAGTGGAGAGATGAGTAAAACTTTACTCCTACCTTCACAGTGAAAAGATAGACTTTTAAAAGTATAATTATAATGAAATGTGAGAAGTGTGATGAACTGGCTATGCACAACTTTTCATAATATACCAGATGGCTCCTAACTCAGGCTTGAGGGGCTAGAGATGTATTCCAAGGACAAAAATAACTTAACATATTAAATAACAATACTAAATAATATTGCAGTGGTCTGAACATTTGTGTCCCTGTTTCAAAAACTGGATTCTCAGTTCCAACATTTATGCATTAGCTTGCCCTTATTCCTTCTTAGAAAGAGCAAAGGATCATTTCCCAAATGAATTTCTCCCTCCCCTTCCCCTTCTCCTTCTACTCTCTTATCACCTTTACCTCTTTTGCCCATTAGATTTGTTTACTTTAAGTAGTCTAGAAAGGACAAGGAATCTAAATGTTATTTTTTTCCACACATCTGGATACTACAAAAAGAAAAGGGACAGACCAAGATTCACTATTAGGAATAGATGGCTTGCTCAAAGTTTATTCATTTTAATAACTAGAGTCAAAAAGAATCAAATCCTCCAGTTAAAATCTGCGTTTAGTTCCTGTATTCCATAAATGTGTGTGCAAAACATATTAATTATATACCTGAGAAAAATATAATTTAAAATTATTTGGCAACATAGAGAGATATGAAATGAAAACAGAAGCACTATAATAATCAAAAACATAATAAACTTGGAGATATTTATCATCATTTTGAAAACAACTTCTAGTCAGAGGTGCAGATTACAACTGAACCATGAACTAAATCTGTAGAACTCTAAATAGACTAGACATTTCCTTTATAAAAGCATGATACATATAATACACAATTTCTATCAATTTATCCACCTTTTCTCCCCCAAATTCTCATGAGACACTCAAATGAGGAATGGTTTTACTTATAACTGTAACTTATATTTGGGTAAGTACATTTCTGTCTCTAGCTATCCTAAACACATTTTTGTTGTTGTTCGTTTTGTTTTGTTAAATATCATTTGAATAATTTAGTGAAGTACGCTTCAAATTTCCATGTAATAAGACAGTTTGTAATTATCTTCTCTGATTTTTTTAATAGCTATAGCAGATTACCATTTTAAAATCAACTTATTCAGGTATGCTTTATATTAAAACTGCCTCCATTTTAAGTATATAGCTCAATGAGTTTTGGCAAATATATGCACTAACCCAACTCATTCCAAAATGTATTTTTATCACCATAAAATATCCCCTTATAATTTTTTGCAGTTAATCTGCTAGCTTCAGCCATAGGTAATCACTGATATGCTTCCTAACCCGATAGAGTAGTTTTGCCACTTTAGAATTATGTATGAATGGAATCACAATATAGAATTGTGACAATTGGTTTTTGTCTCCAGATAATGATTTGGAGGTTTGTTCATGTTTTGGCATGCATTCATGTATCACTGAGTAGTATTTTATTGAATGGATAAACCACATGTTGTTTATCTGCTCATCTGTTATTGGATATTTAGGTTATCTCATGTTTTGGTTATTAGAAATAAAGCTACTACTAAATTCATGGGCAAGTTTTTGTATAGATAAGTGTTTTCAACCCCCTGGATATATATCTAGGAGGGATGTTGCTAGTTCAAAATATGTTCATATCTTTTTTTTAAGATTTTATTTATTTATTTGACAGAGGTAGACACAGTGAGAGAGGGAAGGAACACAAACAGGGGGCGAGGGAGAGGGAGAAGCAGGCTCTCTGCTGAGCAGGGAGCCCGATGTGGGGCTCAATCCCAGGACCCTGGGATCATGCCCTGAGCAGAAGGCAGATGCTTAATGACTGGGCCACCCAGGCACCCTTGGAAGTGTTTATCTTTACAAGAAATTGTCAACTTTTTCCTATGAGTTTGTAGCATCAGTAATATATGAAAATTCCAGTTACACTATATCATCTAAAATATTGTCAGTCTATTTAAGGTTATTCATTCTAATGTGTGTATAGCACTATTTCACTGTGGGGTTTTGTTTTTGTTTTTGTTTTTTTTTTGAGTTTTTATTTAAATTCTTGTTGGTTAACATATAGTGTAATATTGATTTCAGAAGTGGAAGTTAGCAATTCCTCTAAGGCAAAACTACTCTATTGGGTTAGGAAGCATATCAGTGATTACCTATGGCTGAAGCTAGCAGATTAACTGCAAAAAATTATAAGAGGATATTTTATGGTGATAAAAATACATTTTGGAATGAGTTGGGTTAGTGCATATATTTGCCAAAACTTATATATGTCACCCACTGTTCATCATCATAAGTGCTCTCCTTAATGCCCGTCACCCATTTAGCCCATCCCCCACCCACAACGTACTTCTCTCCATCAAACCTCATTTTTTTCTCTTTAGTTAAGAGCCCATTATGTTTTGATTCCCTTTCTCTCTTTCATTTTTACCCTTTCTATATATTCATCTGTTTTATTTCTTAAATTCTACATATGAGTGAGATCACATTTATTTATCTTTCTCTGACCAACTTATTTTGCCTAGCATAATACACACACTTTAGCTTCATCCATTCATTGCAAATGATAAGATTTTATTCTTTTTGATGGCTGAGTAATATTCCATTAAGCATATATACCACTTCTTCCCTATGCATTCATTACTCCATGGACATTTAGGCTCTTTACATAGGTTTGGCTATTTGAGTTGGGTTCTTGACCTTTTGATTATAGAGTCTAAATATTTTTTTTCTATTATTCTATCCTATGATTTGTGAAAAGATTCCCCTAGTTTGTGAATTTTCATTTCATTTTCTTAACAGGAGAATTCAAACAGGAGTTTTTATTTTTGCCAAAGCACAATTTAGCAATATTTCTTTCATGCTTCATGATTTGAGGACTCTCCTAAAAAAGTGTTGCCTAGTCCCAAATCACAGTGATTTTCTTCTAGGAGATTTATACTTTTATATTTTATGTTCAGGGCTACAGTCCATTTCATCTCATGATTTATAGATGATATGAATTGATGGTTCAAGTTTTTTCTTATATGAATATTCAATTGCTCCAAGACCAGTTATTAGAAGGACACTCTACCCAGTGAATCAGCATGTAACATTTGTCAAAAATCAACTGACCAGGGGAGCTTAGGTGGCTCAGTCACTTAAGTGTCTGACTCTTGGTTTTGTCTCAGGTCATGATCTCAGAGTTGTGAGATTGAGCCCTGTGTTGGGCTCCACACTCAATGTGGAATCTGCTTGAGATTCTCTCCTACTCCCTCTTACTCCCCATGTGCCCTTCTCCCCACTCACTCCCTCTTTTTCTGAAATAAATAGAATCTTTAAAAAAATAATAAAAAAAGGGGCGCCTGGGTGGCTCAGTTGGTTGGGCGACTGCCTTCGGCTCAGGTCATGATCCTGGAGACCTGGGATAGAGGGACACTGAACAGTAATTTAAATCCACATGAAAAGAAAAAAAGGTATAAGAAAAGGTGAGTATACATGTAATAAATGGAAGACAATGTATATTTCTTCTCCTTTCTTAACTCATTTAAAAAGGAATTATATAAACAGTATGATGTAATTATATAATTTGGTTTATCATATATAGAAAAGTAACATATTTGATAGTAGTACAAGGGGGTAGGTGACAGCAAAGCTTTTGGAGGAAGGAAATGACATAGAGGGAATTAATAGAGCTATACATGGTAAATAAGATGCTAATAAAACAAATTCTATAAGTATATATATGTTTTCTCAGCTCTTTTAAAAGACGTAAGACTATATAAAGTAATAATTATATCAATGCATTATAAGTGTATATTAAAATTAATATTTAATTATTTTTTAAAATTTAGGTGCTGTTCTTTTTAAATTTTATTTATTTATTTTAAGCAATTTCTACACCTAACATGGGATCGAACTCACCTCCCCAAGATCAAGAGTCACATGCTCTCCACACAGAACCAGCCAGGCATTCCTAAATTCTAAGTGATATTCTTAAAAGAATTTTCATGTTAACAGTATTAATATAAAAAGATTCACAGGACTGGAACAATGTAAAACTCAAATTTCCATATGTAACTGGAACAAAGGGAATACAAGTGTGAAGTTAATTCTGATAGGCGAAGATGTTTATTGAAAGTCATAGGCCAACTATGAACTAAGAAATAACTCAAAAATTGTAGCAAAGTTTTCCAAACCTGAATTAATTTAAGTAAGACAATTAATTAGGAACGATATCCTTGTCAGGGAGATCTTTATAGCCATGATATATTGAATTTATATTTAATCTATAAAGGATAGAGTAATCCATGTCTACCTAACATGACAACATTACTGTGATAGTCCCACTTAGCATATCTGTATTAATTTTTGGCTAAAATACTAGCAAAACAGGGTGCCTGGGTGACTGAGTCAGTAAGCATCTGCCTTCAGCTCAGGTCATGGTTCCAGAGGCCCAGGACTGAGCCCCACATCGGGCTCCCTGCTCGGTAGAAAGCCTGCTTCTCCCTCTTTCACTCCCCCTGCTTGTGTTCCCTCTCTAGCAGTCTTCCTCTCTGTCAAATAAATAAATAAAATCTTTAAAAAAATAATAATAATAATACCAAAACAATGTTCTATTGTCCATGTAAAACTGAGTAATTTAGACTGAATATTATAAAATATATTGGCCATTTGTTGTAACTGATTCTTCCAATTTTCTGTTCTATTCATAGTCCAGTGAAAATCTTAATTTGTACCTCAGAATAGTCAATTGTTGGGCAGGAAATGGATTCCTTAAAAATCAATTATAAATATTAGCATAATTAGAAGCATGAAACAGATGGATGAGTCAGAGTTCCAAAAGAAAGTTAAATGTTTCCTTATCTTTGGGGTTTTCAAATTATTTGGTTGTGTAAATTCAAGATTCATCTGAATGTTCTATTCCATAAGTTTGAGTCTCTTGTAATATCTGTTTCCCTGAATAAAATAAGAACTCTAATATGTAAAGTTTGGGGTATTTTACATAGTATAATAAATATCTTATTCTAATATGTATGACTTCATACCAAATTTCATTTAAATTTCATTATCATTGTATTCTCTCTGATCAGAAGCAATGGCTATAGAAAATAGAAATTATCTGCTTCTTTCTGTATTATGCCTTTAGTCATAAAAATGTTTTTTGTTTTGATTATTTCAAAATTAACTCACTGTTTTCCTGGATTGCATCTTTCTGTGAATGAATGAATCAATAGATGAGAAAACGAATTATTTTATTTGTTTTACTAACATCTAAATGGAGACTGAGCACATCAAACACAGAAATAGTTCCAATACACACACAACTCCCAGTTCTTTAATTTTGAATTTTGTTTTTGAAATGAGCGAATCCTTGTCCCATAAAAATTATATTGACACAAGTTTTTAATGTCTGTCCTAAACACTTAATGTTGTTCTCAGATGGATTTTACTCACTTGGTAGGTATATATGATCCCTCAGAGTAAAAAGAAATGAGACATAATTCCCAGAAATCACCCTAAAGCTAAACCTATTGCAAATTACAGATTTCTTGTTAATAAAAGGATGCATTATTCTGTAATTTAATAAATATATATTGGGTACCTAATAGTAAGAAGTATAATAGGTTCTAATAATAAAACAATATAAAAGATAGACATTACCTCAGCTCCCCAAAACCATACAGATCAACACATGCTACTAGATTCCGTTCTAAAGCACTTTCTGAGATATGGACAGGTAACAAGATGACTGAGGTTTAACAAATATATCAAAGTTTATAAAACTGCATGGTGTTTGTTTCCTTCTGTGTAATGCATGTGTTTCAAGGTTGCCAGTATAACTAAAGCCATTTGCGGCTCTTCCTTTGAAAATCATTTTACAGTCTATATTGTACATTTTTAAATCTCCAATGATCTCAAATTTCAATCACTAAAGATACATTTGAATTTGTAAATAATTAAACTGTAGAATTATAAAAGTATTTGTAGCTATAGTAGTAAGGCAAGGCATATTTAAGTTTGAACTGGTTGAAGGAACAGCCCTCTCTCTCTTCGTATACCTTCTGCCTCTTTCCAGGAGGACAAGGTCATAGTACTCTTGAGGAATCCACAGCATGCTCTCTAACCCAGTTTAGGAATTTTCATTTTCCCTTAGTTCAACTTGCCCTCTAGAGAATCAATTACACTGATTTTATAAGCAACCTGTGCTTTCTCAGAATGCCATATTCTATCAGGATGAGTATATGTCTATGTTGATTCATTGTTCTATTAGTAGTATAATAACATGCTGAATAAAATAACTGAATAGATTAGAGGCAAAATGAGATTTTTATAAAAATGCTAATAAGGGTGCCTGGGTGGCTCAGTGGGTTAAGCCTCTGCCTTCGGCTCAGGTCATGATCTCAGGGTCCTGGGATCAAGGCCCGCATCGGGCTTTCTGCTCAGCAGGGAGTCAGCTTCCTCCTCTCTCTCTGCCTGCCTCTCTGCCTACCTGTGATCTCTCTCTGTCAAATAAATAAATAAAATCTTTTAAAAAATGCTAATAATATTTGTCATTATCATAGCTACTTACAAATTTATCAACATAGCTTTGACTTTTATAGGTATTCTTCTTGTGATTTTTATCCAAATGATAGGTGTCATATTGAAGAGTCATGATCTGGATTCAAACCAACCCAGGTCTGAATCCTCACTCTATTTACTAGATATGTGACACTGGGTGGGGTGCATTTTTACTTAAGGTTTTCATGACTCAGTTTCCTCATCTGTGAAATGAGGATCATAATTATACCAATATTAATCAGTGTTTCTTGCAATTAAATAAAAACTATGTAAAGAACTCAAATAGAGTGTGCCTCCTTCAATCAAAGCCTAATCCATACACTTTAGCTTTGGAGTCTAGCTTCTTTCATTCACTCAAAAACCTCTCTCTTGTCACTTCATTCTCCTTCTCCTACATAAGGCATTTATCTTTTTCTTCAGGATAACTTGTATCATCTATAAACATACTCCCAGTTGAAAAAAAGCAGTAACACCTCACATTTCCTCTGACCTAAGGCCCCTTCTCTCTGTTTTTCAGGTGGGGGCCATAGTCACTGTTTCCTTTTCTTTACCTCTGAATCTTTCCCATTCCCCTCCAATTGGGCTTCCATTCCCATTACTATGAAAAGTATAAAAATCCAAATCACGAATACCCATATTGCCAAATGCATGGGACTCTGCACATCTTCCTACTAACTCCAAAAACTTGTACTTGTCAAGACCCAGAGTCCCTTTCTTTGGCTTCTCTAGTCAGTCATCACTACGATCCCTTGCATATCTGATCCCCCCTCTAACATTTCAATCTCCTTAATGCAGTAACTAAATTTAGTCTGTTACCAATGATCCTGCTTTCTTAAGGGCTCTCAAAACTGGACTGTTTTTTCCTGCCCATACCCTTCTCATCTCTGGACCTGCATTGGAGTAGGTGTCCCTTGTTCTAAGTTGGCATGACCAGAGAATGCCTCTATCTGTCCTTCCTAAGAACTCCAACTTTGGATCACTTGCCATGAGACTAGGCTCCTTATCTGAGTCCTCTACTAACCCCAGGGATAACTATCCTTCATTTCTTAGATTTTAGCTCGAGATTCAGTGTCATTTTTTGCAACCTTGCTACTGCCCTAATTTTTTGGTGATTTCACCATGTACACAGCTAATTCTTACAACAGAATAATTATTTTTTTCTATGGTATGCCTATTGTCATGGGTTGGAATAGTTTTTGAAGAAACACACTCCGGGAAGCCATGGTCTAGAACTTACGTGAGGCTCTACACAGAAAATTATATATAACTTGACTTTGAAGATAAAAGTAAGATTTAAAAAGACAAAGGGGGCTGAGAGGTGGAGGAATGGAGGGAGGAAGTATGGCTCGAGAAAGATATTTAAGGACTGGTTCCTTAAACAGATCTCTAAAGTGTGATTTCCTTACTTAAAGTGTACCCTCACCTACCACCTCTATCCTCCGCATATCAAATATCTTCCTGTCTTCCAAGCCTCTGAGCAGATCTTAAACCCTCTTCCAAACATTCCCTGCCCCCCTTGGCATAAAGCCAGGCAGCTTGTATTTAAATTTTGCATGCTCTAGAATCAGGATGATCTATTAAGCACTTCTCATATTTACCTTATCTGGGTTTTATTGTCTATGTCTTCACAGACTTTTCTTACTGTACAGTATATATTGTGTTCATGAAGGGAAGGAAATTATCTAGCATACTTCCTATCTCTCTTTTTAATTAATGCATAGGAATGGGGTAATATATCAAAGAAAGAAAGAAAGAAGGGAATGGGGACTTGCAAAAGGAAAAAAGCTTTTACAACTAAAGGTTGTTGGGTATACTTCTTCCAAGAGTGGGCAGAGTTCACCATAGATCCCATAGAATCACAACTGAAAGAAAGCTAACCATTCTGTCTCATTACACAAATGCATGCCCTGAGGTTTGCTGGTCGTCTGGGCTACATACCTGTCACAGAGCCACAAGTCTGTAACCGAAATTTGGGTCTTTTAATTTCTCAGCTATTATTCTTCCCCCCACACACCATGATGCCTCTCAATTATTATAATAATTACTTGATTAAGTATATCTAAAACCAACAGAGTTTTATTAGAGCCCTAAAATCTTTCCCCTGTGTCTAGACATTACTATTTGCTACTCATGTCACATTCTTTCCTGCTCCTAAGTTCATGGGTGCTTCGAGATGCATTGTTTGAGCCAGAACACTACTCTCATTCCTCAGTGCCCACAGCTCCTTGCTGGAACATCCCAAACTTTGGTAGGAAAACAACTGGCTGTGTTAGAGTTGTGTAGTAGAGATCCAGGTGTAAATTCTGTAGATAAATTTCAACTTTTCTTCCATAATTCACTTTACTTACATGATTTTAAGAATTTTTATATGTCAAGCATATTTTTAAATTTTAAACTAGTCAAATAAATAAATAAAATCTTTTAAAAAATGCTAATAATATTTGTCATTATCATAGCTACTTACAAATTTATCATAATTTTTAAATTTTAAACTAATAGCGTATCCTTACTACCCTTTGCCTTACTACTTACTGTGACTACAGTGGCCATTGCGATATTCCTTACTAGTATTACATCAATGATGAAGTTGTTCAGAAAGTAGAGGTGTTCCCCTGTGTGGGGAAAACTCACGCCTGGGTCACTGCAGAGCCTGCCCCGTTCCCAGCCCAATGAAGACATCATAGGCGGAAGCAGAGGTGAGGCATATGTTTGTTTGCTCACCCTATGGCAGCCGAGTTTTTCTTTTTCCCATATGCACAAACTTTTCAACAATTTGTGTTTGTGTATTCTTATAATTAGTGTAAAAAGAAAGGTAGCTATTTTGTATGTGTAAAACACTATAGAATCAAAAGAAAATATTTGGCAGTCCAAATATGTCCTGGAGAACATGAACAAGACACATGAGTATCTCCTTCCCAGAGCTTCCTGTTGGGCTGCTTGCTTTCGGTGAAGCTCGAGTGTCTCCTCTATACAGTCTTACCTACTTCAGAGTTTTACTGAAGGTTACATGAGATTCTGTTAAGTGTCTAGAAATTCAGCAACTCTTTTCTCCTCTGTACCTCTGATTAATATACAATGGAAATCATGGAAGCTACTTGAACAAAGGACTTTCTTATCAGAGGTCTTCTTCAGAAAATCATTTCAGCTTGGAGAACAATTAGTCTAACTAAGAAGTAATGAAGGGCATCTTGTATTAAGGAGACGGAGGCAATGTACAGTAAAAACTCACTTTTCCCATCTGAGAAGGTTCTTGACTGACCTTTTTAGCTCATCCTTAAGCATGAATCCCTGCTTCACCCTTCCATCATCTGAGTGGCTTTGTTCTTGACATATATTACTCCTGCTAACGAAAAGCAAATAAAATTTCTTGATACACAAGTCACATCTTCTAGGTGATATTTTGAGAACAATGTTTTGTAAAAATTAAACTAGTCACATGGACAAAGTCCAATAATCTGTAATCAAGCCCCAACATAATTCACTCCTTCCCAGAAAAGTCCATAAACCACCCAGGACTTCCAGTAACACTATAGCCCACAGCACCCTCCACCGTGGGCACCCCAATCCCACGGTTACTCTCATGCTGTTCTACAGTCTCCACAGCCCCCTGCCTGCCACAGGCTTCTTGCAGTTTAATGGACTTTATCAAAGGTTTGTAATTATCATCTTCTTATTGTATAGATACTCATTAGAAAAGGAAGATACTTTCTCAACTAAGCCAAGTTGCCTAATGATTTGAGAACTATTTCAGGAATAGAATTAATGTTATAGGTCTGAAAATTATAAGGCATTTATAAAATAACAAAATGAACCTTGCATTCCTTAAGGTTTTTTGTTTTGTTTTTGTTTTGTCTTGTTTTTAATTCTAGAAAGATTGAGTTCAATGTATAAACATCTGAGATGCAAAACGCCCTGCCAGGTTACCAAATTATAATTCAGTGCTCATCATTCTGGAAATCCCAAAGCCCACAATGTCACCTCATGTACTTTGCATCGTCATTTATTGACCCTTCTTTAATGTGCCACCATTTCTTTAAGTAACGGCTTCGTCCATTTCCCTCGGCAATGTCAGAGGAAACACGTGGTTCATATTTACCTCCAATTCTGAAGTAGTTAAAGGAAACAGAAAATGGATGAACTCAAAAGCAGCATTCTCTTAGGAGTCTATTAGTTATAATTAACCAATAAAATCATAAATATCGGATCAGGTGTCGAATGAAGGAGGAAGTGATGTCCTATAAGCAGGCCTATAGGACAGACCTGTTTGTGATTCTGGGCTTAAAAAAATGCAGTGTGAACTAGAGAAAAATCACTTAAGCCTTCCCAAATTTAGCAAAATGGCAACATCGGTGGCTACTCCTAAGAGGTCTTTGAGGATTAAACATGTAATTCTAGGTACACTGTACGTTCCAGATACACAATACTTAGTGTTGTGATTATATTTACCCTCTTTAACTGTTAACAACTTAATATGCTCATTTCTTACCTTTTACTTTGATCCTAATCTCTTTGAAGAAAGAACAAGAAGAGTTTGCTTTCTGTCTCTCTACCGTGGGGTCAGGAGCCCGGTGTATTTCCGCTGTGTGTCTCTGCTTACTTCATTTATTCATATTTCCTCCTTTCATTTATCTATAAAATATCTGAGCATCTGTTAAATAGTTAGCACTGTGCTTCTTGCCATCTGCCACCCCATAAAACAGAGACCTTTTTTTTCTCTAGTATATTGCCTCAGCACTAGTAAAAAGAAGGAAGCTCCTGAAAAGACAAAGGCACTATCCATTTCCCTTATAGACACACATACCACTGTAGACAAACTTCACCTGAGAGTGAATTAGTCCAACTGAATCTACATGAGGTCTCAATGTATGTGTTCTAGGAAACACTGGTATTCCCTTAACCCAGAAAAGCCAAGAGCCATTGCTACATGGACAGGATTTGGCACCATGTGGTGACAGATGACAGTGCAAATATTACTGACTATTAAAATTTTCAGGAGGTCCCAAGGCAGGTTTAACTACTGACAAGAATGCCAGAACACATAATGAAAGGTTTTCTCTATTTGTATTTCAAGCAGTCACATGGCTAGAATAATAAACATATCACACATTAAATATACATCACAGATTATAAAATGAACATTTAAATGATAGTTATTGCATCCTGCGGTTAATAGACATCAAAAGGAACTACTGATTTAAATTATAATTTCATTGCAATGAAAAAATGAATAGTTTAAACTTAACAACATAAAATTAACAAAGCTATAGCATGCATTTTTATGCTAAGTAAAACCATACTCATTAAGATAATTCACAATCAATGCCACCATCTAAGGTTTCTTAAGGAATAATGCAAACCACCATTTGCTGCAACAGTTTATCCTTTGTTATGGTATTAATGTGGTTCTATTAAAATCAGTAAATATTTTAAAATTCAGCTCCACACTTGAGTCTGTACATGTCATCTATTCATTCTCTACTTGATAGCAAATCATTCAAGTGAAAACACACCACCAAAATTCTGAGCAATCTGAATGCAAATTAAATCAATACAATAACTTAGAAGAATTTGCCCTTGGAAAGAGCACAAGTTCAGGCAGCTACTGGGGGTTCTTATTTTGTTTAGTCACTCTCCGGTAATATAACTGGACTTCAGATGTCCACTGCACTCTCCAAGTTCAAGTGTGAAGAAATCTAGAGCAAGAAGACTTATATACCACAAGAGGAATGTACTGGGAAAAGTAAGCAATGCAGATCAGGTCTTATTCTACACCTTGCCAACATAACATACCTTGTCAGATAAAAATCAAGAAATTCAATTGTGGAACTAGACAGGAAATGGTCTTATCTGTGCCAATCTTTATATAAAGATGTGAATGTATATGTATATGTACATATATGTAAATGTACATATATGTAAAAGTATATGTAAACTATCACAAATGGAAAAGTATGATTATAGGTGAAAAAGTATAATGTAGCCACAAAGCTTTTTTTCCAGAATATTCTATTGAATAATTTCAAAAGATAAAGATCTGATTCTAGGAGCCTCTTTTTCCCAGCTTTATCTGCCATAAAAAGGAATGACAACAAAGAAATGACTGTGTGAAACCAAATCACAAACAGGAAACAGGAAATAAAATGTTTTTAAGACCACTTTCAGTGACTTCCACATTTTGATGCATACGTCACCTCTAAAGAATAGCACTATTATTTTTTTTTTTTATTTTTTTTTTTTTTAAAACAATCTTTTTTTTTTTTTTTTTAAAGATTTTATTTATTTGACAGAGAGAAACACAGCGAGAGAGGGAACACAAGCAGGGAGAGTGAGAGAGGGAGAAGCAGGCTTCCCGCCGAGCAGCGAGCCTGATGTGGGGCTCGATCCCGGGTCTCCGGGATCATGACCTGAGCCGAAGGCAGTCGCTTAACCAACTGAGCCACCCAGGCGC
>PITA01018736.1:0-39552 GCA_004023965.1 Spilogale gracilis
GTGCACAGCGGGACCAGCCTCGGGGCTCCCGAATTACTGTCTCGGCCCTTTGAGGGTTCTGGCCTCAGGCCTCCCAGTTCCTCGGCAGGGAGTCGTGGTCTTGCTGGGTGCTCAGGAGGGCTTCCTTTGGATCTGGTGCGGGTGCGAATCCCGCATAGCATCAGCGCTGTCCTGGCCGTGCTGCCGAATTCCGCGTGTGGCTCCTTGTCCTCCGTGGGCCCCAGGGACGCGTTCCCGACATAGTCTGCAGACTCATGCCCCAGGGGCCCCTGGGGCACAGCGGGGAAGCCCCAGCAGAAGCCATGGCCGTGCTGACACTCTCCTGGCCAGAGGCGGCTGTGGGCGAGAGCAGCCGCGCGGCGGGCAGGTGGGGCACCTGACCCCGTGATGGCAGGGTTGCTGTCCCCTGTGGGGGCCGCGCAGCTCCCGTGGATCCGTGCCTGTGGAGGTCTCAGTGCCAGCAGCCACGGGCTCTCCTGCCTGGGCCTCCTCGCGCCCTCACAACGCAGGTTAAGTCTCGACATGGATTTGGGAGAAACAGAATTTAGTCTGTAGCACCCAGCGTCCCCCCAGTGTTTTAGGGGGATGCCCGAGTGTGGGGGTGCACAGTCTCCTGCCCCCCATCACAGGTCTCCATCGTCCACTCCCCAGACTGTGCCTGTGGGCAGTGCACCCGGAGCCCCGCAGAGCCTGGGACTCGGTGGGGTTTCTCAGGCCCTCGTGGACCGCACGTGGTCTGCTCCTGGCTCCTGTGGGTGGCCTCTTGGGACGCCCCTGCCTCCCTTCACCTGTGGGGGTCAGGCCACCCTGTGCTCATTCCTGTTCCTGGACGATCTGGAACTACCTAGTGCTCTCCCAGGCGGCGGGGGCCCATGCTCGTGATGGGGGGCCGCTCGCGGCACAGTGGCCAGCCGCAGACCCCACACTGCCCAGCCCTCGTGCAAGCCTATCACTGAGGCCGTGCTGCCTGGAAGGGGGAGCTTGCTGTCCCCGCAGAGAAGGTTCTGGCTCCTCTGGGCTAGCCTGGGGGCATGACTGGGTGAGCCTCCCTCCAGGACAGCACTGGGCAGGGCCTCACCTGCCGGAGACAGTGCGCGGTTCCCCTCCAGTGGGGGGTGAGGTGCACCTGCATGCCTGGGGCCGGGGTGACCTCTGGGGCTTTTGGGTCAGCAGATGGAAGATGCGGCCCCAGGAGGAGGGCTCCTGATGGTCGGCTGGTACCAGAGCAGGCAGTGGCCCACGGCCTTGTAGCTGGCTGGCTGGGCCCCTCGGAGCCCCCCAACAGACACACTGTGCTCCCTGCAGGCTCCAGACTCCTCCCTTCAGGGGGCCACGCTGGCTGCTGACAGCAGCACCTCCCTCGGGGACCGGCTCCTCCCCCCTTCCTCTGGCGCCCAGGCCCTGCCCGTGGGCAGGCTGGCTGGACGGGGGCCGGAAGGTGGGCTCACAGGGACCCACTGCGCCTCGTCCTTCCTGTCACTTCCAGGGGTTTTCAGCCTCGGTAACGAAGGCCATCCTGGCCCCATGTGCTGGCCAGCGGAGACACCGGGAAGGCACCTCTGGCCTTGCGTCCTGATTAGCAGGAAGCTCCGGGCCCTGATAAGGCTTGGACAGCGGAGAAAGCTGAGCTGGCAGCCACCGGAGGCCCCCGGGAAAGCTGGCCAGCCCTCGGGTGTGGCCCACACTGGAGCCCTCAGCCTTTTGCAGGACTTGTTCTTGCGAGCTGTCCGGCCCCGCTCTGCGTTGCTGGGGTGTCTTTAAAGGAAGCGTGTCGGGCCAGGTGCTGGCCCCCAGCTCTCACGTCCTCGGCCTTGCCCGGCTGTCTGTGGCCTCGCACATCTGGAGCCTGAGTGGGGTGCGGGCCGCTCCCGGGCTGACTGCGCCCCGAGAGGCGGCTGGAGCGTGGGCCCTGGCCAGCGGCCACCGCAGAGCCCCGGCTCCCACCAGGGCAGACATGTAGCTGCGGGCCAGATCAGCTTCGCGACACAAAAGGCCCCTTGCTTTTCCCTCCCACCAAGCACACAGTCCGCGCTGCGGGACGCCCCCTCGCCGGGCCTGGAGGGAGACCGTACAAGTCAGCATTCTGTCTCACAGAAGCCCGCGGCACATTCCCCTTGCCCCCTACGGGCCCCCCGGGCCATCCCTGGAGCTGCCGCCCTCCAACAGGGCGCCGTCCCTCAGCGGGCTGGGTGGGGTTACTGGGCGGCCCCAGCGAATCACCCTTCAGAAGAGCGGGGGCAGAGCGTGCAGCAGAAACTTGCACCGCAGCCCCTCATGGCACCTTGCTCCCCTGCCACCCGCCGTCCTCAGGGCAGCGGCAGCCTCAGGCTCATCACACGCCAGCGTCACTCATGCCTCCCCGGGCAGTGCGCGCAGGACGGGACGGTCCTCAGGCTGCGTTCCAGAGCGTCCCTCGCGGGGCAGCTCCACCACTGTTCTCTGACCGCGTGCAGGTTGTGTCTGTGTAGGGAAAGCCGCCCAAGGTTCCGGGCACCTGCCGGGGGTCTCGGGGCCTGTCCCCCCAGACAGGGGAGGCGCCCTGCACAGTTGCCAGAAGGTGTGAACGACCCACACGCCCATCGCGGACGAGCGTTTAAGCGGGGTGTCCGCAGGGTGGGGTTCTTGCTCTGCCCTCTGCAGCCTGGGCAGCTCTGGAAGACGGGCTCAGCGAAGAAGCGAGGCACGAAAGGCCGCATGCCGCATGGTTCCCGTCCTCGGGGCGTCCGCTGGGACAGGATCATGGGGGTGACCGCAGAGGGGCCAGGCTTGTTCGCAGGCTGGTGAGAGCGTTTGCGGCTCGAGGTGGTAATTGCTGACCAGTGAACGTATTAAGTGCCACCGACTTGAAGACTTTAAAATGGCTGATTTTACGGCCTGCGTACTTCCCTGCAGCAGAGTGATGTGAAGGGAGGGGCGAGGACGGCTGTCGACCCGGGGAGGTCGCGGGCGGGGGCACTCACCGAACCACTGACCTCCTGTAGCCCGAGCTTCTCAGGGCCAGGAGTGAGGGGGTGCAGTGGGTGTGGCCTGCGCCACCCGCAGCCTGGGGACTCCAGCAGCAGGGGTGGACGGCTGCCCTGGAAGGTTCTGGAGCCTGAGCTCACTGGGGCTGTGGGTCTGCACTTCTGTGGGTCGCCTGTTTGTGGCTGTCGCCCCCGTTCTGTGGCTTGTTTGTCTTTTTGTTGTGTTTCTGTGAGAGGCTTTGTGTCCCGGCCTTAGTCCTTTGTCTGACCGCGGCTGCTTTCCTGCGTCTGTCATCGCACTTTGCTCGCAGTAGTGGCTGTGCTCCCATCTCAGGACGACGAGCGGGCCTCCTGGTTGGGTTCCCATGCCCTCCTCCATGGGGCTTGGTGCGCCTGGCCCCGCTTCCCTAGCGAGAGCTGCCGGCCTGTGCCCGGTGTGCCGGCCCTGGGGCTGCTGCACACGGTGGGCCCTGAGTGAGGAGGGAGCCAGGGGGTGACAGTGCGGCGCGGGCCGACCACAGCTGCAGGGGACCACAAGCAGGTGGGGGGCTGCCTCCGATGCTGGCCTGGGGCGCAGGAGGTTCGGGTGGGGGCGGGCGCGGGGCTTTGGCAGCAAGGCGCCGCCGTACCAGCCGGCACCAACAGGACCCAGGGTAGGTGACGCAGGGACAGAGGGCTTCTAAGAGAGGGAGAGGAGTTGGGGCAGGAGAGCCTGGGGTTCAGCCCTCGGTGGTCATGAAGGCGACGGCCACACTTTGGAGAGAGGCTGCATTTTTTTTTTCTTAAAGATTTATTTATTTGAGAGAGAACGAGTGAGCATGAGAGGAGGGAGGTCAGAGGGAGAAGCAGATTCCCCGCTGAGCAGGGAGCCCGACGCGGGACTCGATCCTGGGACTCCAGGATCATGGGCTGAAGGCAATTGCTTAACCCACTGAGCCCCCTCCAAAAGGCTGCACTTTGGGAACGTGTCATCTTAGGGAGAACGTGGAGACCAGCAGAGTGGACACAGGTGGTGGCACACACAGGCCCCCGGGCCTCCTCCCGAAGCCTGGCAAAGCCGGGAAGGGCCGGAGCTCCAGGAGGGGGACCAGGGCCACTGGGCTGGACGGGTGGCAAGGAGAGGAGCTGAGGTGCCCGGGGCAGAGGGTGGAGCTTGGAGGCCTCCTGTCCCCACTCTGGGCTCCAGTGGCCACCTGGGTCCAGGGTCAGCAGAGTGAGGGAGAGCAGCTGAGCAGGGGCAGAACTAACCGTGGCATGACCCTGCAGCCGTGAAGTGGGGGTGGGGGCTCTGCTGAAAGAACATTCCAGAACATCCCATCGTGAACACCAGAACTTGAGGGGAGACAGAAAGCTCGGCACAGGGCCAAGACAAAGCCGAGAAGAACCAGAGGTGGGAGCAGACAGAAACGTTAAGAGACTGGACCCCTAGCGGGAGTCCCAGCACCCCTGCAGAAGGTGGGGGACTTGGGCCTCCTTCAGGCAGGACCTGTCGTGTGGGCCCCGCCGCAGGCCGCGCAGACCCCGAGCCTCACTGCCTGCACGGGTGCAGCCCCCTCCTGCGGGTCCCTTGGGCTGTGACAGCCCCTCCGGCCCCAGGGAGCAGCGTCCTCTCTGTGCCCTGTCGGCCTAGTGTTCTCGGCGGGTGCGTGAGCACAGGTCTCCCCGCGCCCTGGGCAGGCCTGGGGCCAGTCGGTGGAGATAGTCTTGCCTTCCTCACGGGGCTGTGGGAGAACTCTCGTGGCAAAGGCTTTTTTTCGGTCCAACGTCGAAAGCAAAGCCCTGGGCACGTGACCTGGCGCAGCGGGGTGGGGTCTCCGGCGGTTCCAGTCCTGGTGTGCCATCCCCAGGGCCTGGCAGTGGGGTCTGAACACACACGCACGCTCCCGCGGTTCACAGTAGCCAGGCCACAGAAGCGGCCCAGAGGCCGTGAGTGGGTGAGCAGACAAACAGAAGTCCGTCCGTGAAGAGCATCACCCCTCACCTTCCCCGCCCCCGCGAGCCTGCACTGGGAGGACGGCGCCCGACTGAGCTCAGCCACTCACAGGACAGTCCCCGTGGGAGCCCTAGAGGAGTGCATCCACGCAGACAGAGGGGGCTGGGCGCCAGGGGAGGGGAGGGGGGGACTGCGCGCGCCTGGGGCCAGAGTCTCAGATTGAGAAAATGGAAAGTTCTGGAGATGGTGGTGATGAGCATGCAGTAGTGTGTGATGACACAGGTAGGTCGTCTGCTACGTCCGTGTCACCACGCTAGAGCCTGAGCTGCACTCTGCCGAGCTGTCCCCCACAAGAAGGCCCTGGACAGTCAGGGTCCCATCGGGCAGGGGTGGGTGAGTCACATCCAAAAACCGTGGTGTTGACCGGCGCTGACCCTCGGCGGGTGCGGCTGGGCCCCGCGGGACACCCAGGAGCGGCCCAGGTGACCGTGTGTTAGACGTGGTCTCTGAAGCCGGGCACCAGCCGGAGACCCTCAGGTGGGGACTGACCTTCCTCTGTCCCTCGACCTGGAGCCAGAGGGACCCCAGTCGTGCCCCGCCTGGCCCCCCGAGGTACAGGTGCCACTGCTGCCCCGGCTCTGGAGAGCAGAGAGGCTGAGAGATGCTAGGACGCAGGCGCCCTCCCCAGCCATCATGCACGTGCCCCGGGGGCAGCGGGGTCTGCTTTGCATCGCACACCCGAGGATGGCCAGGCGGTCAGTCTCACCTGTGCTCTTTCCGCCTTGTCTCTTGCCTCAGGGTTCTGCTCCCTGGCTGTGGAGTGGAGGTTCTGGAGGTGGGTGGGCTGAAGTCCTTGTTTTGGGGCGTGGTGCAGGGGCTGGCTGGGTCTCTGCAGGCAGGAGTGGGTCCCCAGGGTTGGGCCTGGGGGAGCGGTAGGAGGACGTCCTCTCAGCAGCCCCCGCAGGGCTCTGAGCCACACTACACTGTTGGGGGTGGAAAGGACTCGCTCGCCTTGCGTGTGTGGAAATTTTTGCAAATCCAGGTTTCTGTGAACTTTCTGAAATGTCACTTACTCTGCAACTCACAAAAAGCAGGGGCTCCAGGATATTGCCCCTTCCCCCTGCCTCGGGTCACCACGTTGGGGGAACAGCATTGCCCTGCTGCTTTCTCCCCCCCCTCCCCCGGCTTCCCAGGACGCCTTCCCTGACACCAGGGCAGAGCAGCCGTCCCTCTGTCCCCTGGCTGTGTGTGTTCCAGCCTTCAGGGCCTTGTTGGATGACCCAATGGGAGGCTCCTGTGACCCCACTGTCCCTTTTGCAGGGTGCTCTGCTCCCCCACTGGCCTTCTGTCCCAGGTCCTCTGCCTTCACCAATAGGGGTCACGCTGAGAGTGGTCGTGACCCAGCCTTGGAAGTCCCCACTGCTCGGGCGCCTTCCTGGCCTGCCTGCTGCCCTTGCTCCCGGACACTGGCCCTCATGCCCAGTTGTGAGCCTCTGTCGAGGACCTGGGCGTGGCTGGCTCTCGCAGCAGCCCAGGGCTGGGAGGACTGCCTCCCCGAAGGGCCCTCCTGCCCTCCACGAGGCCCACTGACCTGAGAACATGCAGAAGCCACTGCATGGAGAGCTGGTATGGAGAGACAGGGACCCAGGGGCGGGGGGCTCGGCACCCGCCTCCAGCCCGATGACAGCCCAGCCCGGGTGCCCAGTTATCCTGGGCCATGGGCACCGCCACTGACCATCATGGCTGACTTCCCACTCGCACTCCTTGGCCCTTGCTTCGCCAGGTCTTGGGAATGTGTGGCTGTCCGTGCGTGTCCCTAGATGTTTGCAGCAGTCCTGTCGGCAGGAAGCAGAGACCTCAAGGCCTGAGTGTGTGATGAGGTGTTTGGGGCCCCTCACACACCCGGATCCAGGCCTGCCCTTCCCAGGACAGAGGCACAATTCACGAGACGCCCCGCGGCCCTCCGGCGCACAGGATAACTGCGACAGCGTCGTTAGGTGGGGGGTGTGGTATCGGTGCTGGGCTCTCATGAAACGGGGGCCACCCTTCCCGAACCTCGAGGTGGCGAGGAGGTCGCCTGTGTGAGTTGGACGGTGGCCACCACCTGCAGTCCAGAGCCCATGCTGATGTCACATCCCAGTGTCCATTCTGAGCCCTGACATGCCTCGTGGTAAGGCACCGAGTGAGCACTCCTTCATGGGCGGACCCTCCAGCTCAGGTCACACAAAGGACAGCATAAGTCTAGAAGAGTAGAGAAACCGAGATACTGAAGCGCAAAACATCAGCGGCAGCTAGAGAGAGGTCCACTGCCGGGCAGGGGTGAGGAGGGGCTCAGCCTGCGGGGGACATGGCCAAGGGAAGACAGAACGCGCCCGAAATCATCTAAGGGGTGAACGGGGACAAGGAGACTCGAAGAGAGTGTGTCGGGTAAGATGCAGCTTGACAGGATCATTTTGGGGAATTAGCGATCGGTAACTAAGTCAGTGCCAGAGAGATGCGGATTACGGCACAACTAAGTCATATTAAGCCTCTCCTTCCTCAAACAGCGTCAGATGGCTTTATTGGTGACCTTTACCAAGTCCTGAAGAACGAAGGAGGTGCTGCAGAGATTAGGGGTTAAGCGTACGGGCAGAGCCGTCCGCCTGTCCGGTGGTAGGGTCGTAGAAACGAGGGCTCGGTGCCGCCGTGTGGGGCGCAGGCTCGCCTGCGGTAGAGGAGCGTGGGGGGCACCTGGGGCTCAGGGAGGCGTCTGCCGCGGGCTCGGGGGCCTGGGGAGCCTGCTGCTGCCTCCATCCCTCCACTGGCTCGCGCTCCCGCTCTCTTTCTGACAGACACGTGAAATCGTAAAAAAAAAAAAAGGAAGAAGAAAGAAAGAAAATGTTACTCCTAAAACAGCCAGTAGCTGTCTGGGAACGAAGCGAACCCAGGACGTCAAAGACGCGGCGAGAAGCGTCTAGCCCTTGTTCAAGGACGCGGGACAGCGCAGTGAGGGCCGCTGTCCCCAGACGCAGGTCGGGCGCACAAAGCCCCACGGGCACGCTTTCTGTGAGCCGCGCGGCTGAGAGGAAAGTCCAGTGTGTCTGCGCCCGGGCCGTGCTTTCCTCGGCAGGTAGTGAACGCTGTAGAGCTACGCGCATTCAAGCAGGTGAAACCGGCAGAAGGGGCCTGCTGGCGCGTGCGACACGGCGCAGTCCTGCCCGAGACGGCGGCACGCTTCGGAGAGGACGGGACGCGCTCCAGAACAAGCGCTTTGGGGTGACTGGAGCCCTCGGAGGGGCCGGCGGCCTGAATGACCTCGCTGTGCACGTGCAGCAGAGCGGCCGGGAGGAGGGCTCAGGGAGCGGAGGACCCCGGGGCCTCAATCACAGACACGGTTGCTCGGTGAACCGCTTCGTGGGACGGCCCCCCGGGGTGCCCCCTGCCGTGCTTCTCCCGAGTCGGTGAGGGAAGTGGTCCCGCACCCAGCGGCGCCCCGGCCCTAAAGCTCCGCTCCCTCGGGCTGTGGGCGCGCAGAGCTGCGCTGTGTCCCCCTTGAGCTCACGAGGCTCCCCAACTCCAGGCGTCTCGGAAGGCGCGTTTGGGGCCGCAGGCCGTCAGGAGATGCAGGAAGATGAGGCGCTGAGGTGGGTGCTCATCCACTGGGACTCGTGTCTCGTAAGGAGGAAGAGCAGGGGGCTCTCCCCCCGCTGGCGGCCGCGCGGAGGCCCCTGACCCGGGCCGTGTGAGAGCCAGCGCTCCTCTGGGCCAGGAGGATGCACGTGCTCGGGGGCCATGCCCCTGCCCCTCCGCGCAGCTCCCGCGACGGGGCAGGGCCGGGCAGGGGCGTGCGCGGCTGTTCCGTGGAAGGGACACGTCACGGACACGCAGGCAGGGGCACGTGAGCCAGATGCTTCAAGAAACGACCGCAGGGCCGCCTGAGCGCCTTCACACAGCTGGTGTTTCAGTCACGGGGACACCGGCCCCCTGAGCCGGTGCGCAGGGCTGCCTCTCGTAATCGCGCGGCCGTTTCTGATCCAGGCGCCATGGGCTCTGCCGGCCTCGGCACCTGGCGTCCACGTGCGGGCCCCTGCAGCCTGGAGCAGGGAGCGAGCCAGGCGTGACGCACACACACACACACGCACACACGCGCACACACGCGCACACACACGTCACCGCCGCTCAGTGGCCTCACCCAGCTCCCTACCTGGCAAGACTGGTCCCCAGCTGGGAAGCCGACCCCCAGCCAACGTGGGGGAAGCCTGGTTTCGGGGCAGCGGGCGGCCCCCTGGGAGGAGACCCCCCCCGACTGTGGCCCCTGCAGAGGGAAAGGAGGGAGGGTGGGAAGCACGTGCTGGATATCTGTCCCGATTTCTTCAAAAAGCTCTCAAGTCAGCATGGAGGACATTTGTTAGTGCTTGTTGTTGGATACGTGCGGTTTTGTGGCATCGCTCTGCGAGTCGTCTGGAAGGCCCACACTCCTTGGTTTCAGGAAACCAGAAGGCGGCTTCTGCAGGGTTCGGTGTGGAGGTTGGCTTTCCACTGTTTTGGGGACAGGCACCCCCCAAGAGGAAGGCGAGAGCATGGCGGTGTGGGGCCGCTGCCCCTGGGACAGGATGTCAGGTTTGTGCCCGTTGAGGGGACTGCGTTTTATCCTAAGAGTGTGTTTGAGATACGCTCGGCTTCCCCCTTTGTTACTGCCGAGTCGGTAGGGCTGCAAGGCGTCTCAGACAGGAACAGCCCCGGCTTAGTGATGAGTCTTCGTTTGTGGGGTTTTTTTACTGTATTTGCTCATGATTTCCTTGAGGGCCAAGTATTATGCAATAAATCTCGTCCTTGCGTGTAGTCTGAGCCGCAGCCCTCAGGCCTCCCTAAGCCGGCCTCGCATGGAAACAGCAGCCGGGGGCTCTGCCGGCCCAGTTCCTGAGGCAGGCGCCTCCTTCTCGGCCTTTAATGTTTGCTCAGGTAGGATCAGCTTGACTATGTCGGAGAGTCAAAAAGAAGAAAAAAAGAAAGAGGAAAATCCGGGTGGCTCGTGGCTCTTTGTGCCCTCCCACGGTGACCCCGAGGCCGTGAGCGGGCGGGGCCGGGGCGGCTGCGGCGGGACACGCGTGTCCCCTCCGACCCAGCGCCCCTCGGCCTGTGCTCTCTGCAGTTAGCCCGTGACGAGGAGGCGTCAGCCACCATGCCGCCCAGAAGGAAGCCTCTCTGCGCTGAGGAGCGAGGGAGCATCCCCGATGAGGACTGTGCAGCTTGTCCTGGGAGCTGGTTGGCTCGAAGCAGGACCTAGGCAAGGCCTCCTGTTTGCAGTTAACTGATCTGTCCCTGAGGTCTGTGGCTTTTTCAACTTTTGAAAAATAACTTTTAAAAACGCACAGTAAAACTGAACCTGCCTCTGGGTTTGTGTGCAACCCCGACACCCCTTACCCCCCCCCACTGGGCCCAGAGCAGGGCACGGCTCCGCCCAGAGCCAGCACCCACACCGCCGTGGCCGTCGCCGCCCCTGCGCTGCTGCTGTGTGCCTTCCAGAACGCCACGTTAGTGGGCCGATGTGCAGGGGGCCGGAGCAGGCCACCGCGCGTGCGTGCACACACGGATGTGCCGGCCTGTGCTTGTCTCCTGCTGCGACGGGCTCTCCGCGTGAGGGGTGCCTACCGGCTTGGGCAGCTCTGCACGCAGCCCCCGGGAGTGTCCACGTGCAGTCTTTGCGTGGGCACGCATGCCGAGCAGTGCCAGTGTGGGGGGCACACACGTCTGGGGCGCCGTCACCCGCCTCCTCGCCAGCACTGGGGGTCCGGTGATTGCTGTGTGGTTGTGTTTCAGCCACGGCCGTTGGCACGAGGCAGTGAGTCCTGATGGCTTTCACCTGTGCCTTTCCGTGTGCCGACCTGCTGTCCAGGTGTCTTTTTTATCTTTTATTTTTATTTTTCTGAAGATTTTATTTATTTGACGGAGAAACACAGCTAGAGAGGGAGGTGAGTGAGAGGAGGAGTGAGAGAGGGAGAAGCAGGCTTCCCGCTGAGCAGGGAGCTCGATGTGGGGCTCAATCCCGGGACTCCGGGACTGTGACCCAAGCCGGAGGCAGAGGCTTAACCACTGAGCCCCCCCAGGTGCCCCCGTATGTCTTTTTTAGTGAAGCGTCTGCAGATCTTTTGCCTATTTTTTAAATTAGGTTCTTTATTTTCCTATTGTTGAGTTTGGAGGGTTCTTTATACATTCTGGATTAAACCCTTTGTTGGATATGCAGTTCGCAGGTATTTTCTCCCAGACTTAGCTTTTTTGCCTTCTTTCACGAAATTTTGATGAAGTCCCATTTACCCGACTTCCTGTCTCTGTCCCTCACCTCCCTGCCTTTGCCCCGAGAGCAGCACACCGCCCTGAGCACTCAGCTCCACACCAGGCTGGACGGCGCCCACACTGCTCGGGTTCTCCCGTTCGAAGTCCTTTCGATCACCCTCGTTCCTTTGCCGTCCATACAAACTTGAAAACCAGCGTATCGGCAGCTACAGGAGCGTTGTGCTGGAGTTTCACGGGCACTAAGCCTTAGACGTGGTCCGCGGAGCGCCCACGCCCACGCCGTGGCTCCCCTCCACCTGCCCCACCCTCCCCGGCCCCTTCCCCTCGCCAGCGGGTCCCGCACGGCTCTTGTTCGATCTAGGTGTTTTCTTTTTGTTTTGGAGAATTTAAAAATTCTGATTATTCATTGCTAGTGTGTGGAAGTGGGACTACTTTTTATACGTCGAATTCGTATCATATGATCTTGCTAATAAGCTCATTAGTTCTGGGGGGTTGCTTTCACATTTTCCCACGTTCCTCAGGTTATTCTGCATAAACTGTTGTGTTGTCTGCAAAGACGAGCTGTGTTTTTTCCTTTCTAGTCCTTGTGCCTTTTATTTTTTAATTATTTAATTTTTTTATTTTTAAAACGATTTTCTTTGTTTGACAGAGAAGGAGATACTGAGAGAGGAAACACGAGCCAGGGGAGAGGGAGAAGCAGGCTTGCTGCTGAGCAGGGAGCCCGATGTGGGGCTCGATCCCAGGACCCCAGGATCACGACCTGAGCCAAAGGCAGATGCTTAACAACTGAGCCACCCAGCCGCTCCCGCCCAGGCCTTTTATTTCCTTTTCTTACCTTATTGCACAGGGCAAGCCTATAGCTCCGTGCCAAGCCACGGGGTGTGAGGGCGTGGCTGTGCGTCCTGGTCTCGCGGTGGGAGGGTTCCGTCCTGCTCCCCACATACCGGGGCTATTCAGGCTGTTCTCTTCTGTCCCTGGTTCACCACGAATTTTAATCACAAATGCAATTGAATTTTGTCAAATTTTTAAAATCATTTGAGAAGATGTTATGATTTGTCTAATTTGCTTGTTGATGAGTTTCACTGATTGATTTCAGATGTTGGCCAGCCTGGAGCAAACCCCTTCGGTCATGGGGTATTACTCATCACTTTTTATATATGATAAATTCAGTTTGCTAATACTTTATTCAAGGTCTGTGTATCTTTGTTCATAGAGGGATATTGGTCTATAAATTTCTTTTTTGTGCTTTTTTCTGGTGTTGGTATCAGGGTAATTCCTGACCTCATAAAATGAGTTGAGAAGTATTCCTCCCTTTTCTGTTTCCTGGAAGATATCGTGTAGCATTTGTATTGTTTCATCCTTTGATATCTGATTCAATCCACTTGTAGTTTTCTTCTTCAGAAGATTTTTTGAACTATTCAATTTCTTCGATAGATGAGGCTGTTTGGATGATCTGCGCATGCCCGTGAGTCTGGCCGCTTGCGCCTCTGGGCGGGTACGTGTCGATACACATTGTTACAGTGTATCCAAGCTTCCCGCCGGGCTTGCGGGCATTGGTCTGTAGCCTCCTTCCTGGGAGGGCTGATTTTGTCCTCTCTTCTCTTGTCTTTGTCGGACTAGAGATTTTATCAATTTTATTGCTGTTCCCAAAGAACGAGTTTGGGGCGCTCTTTATACTTTGTTTTATATTTTATTTCTCAGTTGTTTTTCCGTCTTCCGTTTCATGGTTTCTGTTTTAGTTTTCGTTGCTCCCTTGCTCTGCTCCCTTAGGTTCAGTTGCTCCTTTCCCGGTATCTTGAGGTGAAGTTCCGACTGTGTGGGCCTGCGGTGAGGTCTCTGGCTGCCTCCCCCAGGGTGCGCATTGTCGCTCACTGAAGATGGGCACAAAGTATTCCTGGGTCCTTTGAGCTTTCCTCCCAGGCCTGTGTGCTGCTCACTGTCCCGAGTGATTGCTGTTTCTGGCCTTCTGTCTACTATTGATTTCTTTTTATTTATTTAAGTAGGTTCCACACCCACTATGGGGCTTGACCTCATGACCCGGGGACCAAGAGTCACATGCTCCACCTACGGAGCCTGCCAGGCGCCCCTCTACTATTGATTTCTAGCTGACTTCATCGCCGTTAGAGAACATACTTTATAGGACTTAAGTTCCTTTTTTTTTTTTAAGACTTATTTATAATGAGAGAGGCCGGGGGGGCTGCAGGCAGAGGGAGAGGTGAAGCAGGCTACCGCGGCGCAGGGAACTCGATGCGGGCCTCGATCCCAGGACCCTGGGAGCATGACCTGAGCTGAAGGCGGAGGCTTCCCCGACTGAGCCCTCAGGCGCCCCCAATGTCAGTTCTTTTACGTGTGCTAGTGCCTTGTGGCCAGGCTGTGGTGGGTCCCGGTGGGCACTGGCCCCTACAGTCCACATCTTTTGCCATTTTCTTTTCTTCCCAGTTTGTTTCTTGCAGAGCCAGAGTAGCCTGATGGGTAGGGGGCTGGGCTTCCCCTGGGCACCTGCCTGTCAGGGGCTGTGGGAACAATCACACTTGCCCCCCGCCCCCAGGGCTGGAGCTGTCCTGCTGCTCAAGTCAGGGGCCCGGCCACCTGGGGAAGCCCTCGTGTCTGTCTCCTGCTTCCTCTGGGCTCCATCGAGGGCACACGCTGTCACTGTCATCCTCCATGTGGCCCTGAGTGCCACATCGTGACTGTTGGCTGTAGCCCAGGAGGGGGGTGGGTGGTTTGTGCCGATCTTAGTATAAAAGAGTGATTGAGTACTGATGTGGAGAGGTCGATGCCATTGGGAGGAGAGTTTACTGTTCACCCAGGAGCAGGAGGCAGCCTAGAGGGCTGCAGGCAGGCAGAGGGACTACAGGCGAGGCCCACGCCAGAGCCGTGACTGCGGTTTCTGTGGGACAGGCCAGCATGGCCGGGCAAGTGGCTTAGGATTGGTGGTTGGAATCACTCGGGGCCCGGGGGGGGGGGGTGGTTTGTTGGCTGTAGGCCCAGGAGGGGGGGACCTCGGGGCACAAGCACCCAGGGGCTGCCCCTGGTTGTCCGCCTCCTGGACCTTCCTGAGTGAAGGAAGGGCAGGGGGATATTAGGTTGGCGTTCGGGTTTGGACAAGGAGGGGTTCAGAGTATGGGTCCAGGGGAGCTGTTCTGTCGGCCCTGTAAGTAATGATGTCAAGGAGACAAACACAGAACCTAATGAAACACAGAAGAGTAGGGTCTTCATTTCAGGCCTGGGATGGGGGTGGGGTCTCCCTGCGGAGCCCGGGATGGGTGGCTGTCTCTGCGCCATGGCCGGCTGGCAGGTGGTCCCAGAGCCACACTGCCGACCAGACCCAGGCCCTATATCCAGACCTGAGCTTCCCGGCCTCGCCCCGTTGCCCCTGCTGCCAGGATGTAGGATTGTGAGTTGAGGGGCTGGGGTCTTCCTTCTGGCGCCTGTGTCCCCACGCACCCTCTGAGGCAGGCAGAAGAGCGCAGAGTGTCTGTGTGTGCGCTGTCCGAGCGCACCGGCACCTGCCCCGCTGCTGGGGGTGTAGGTGAACTTCGGGCACTAGGTGAGTGCGGGAGGCCGTGGAGAGTGTGAGCTCCCGAACAGAGCCTGTGTGGGTCCAGCACGGGTGCCTGGGGCTCTGACCCCGGGGCTCGAAGCTGCGTGGGCCGCAGCGGGTGGTGGTGCGCCCACCCGGTGGGGACCCGGCGCTGTCCCCTGAACAGCGGGCTGACATCTGAGCGGGAGAGTGAGCCAGGGCTTCAAGGAGCTGCAGATGGGGCCCAGCTGATTTCGCTGCCGCACCCCCCCCACACACACCGCGAGCTCCTCCGCCTGGGCTCCCTGGTGGGTGGTTGTGCTGCCTCTGGGAGGGCAAAGCGTCGTGTGGCTCAGTGGTCCTCACGCCGGGTTTGCAAGGCAGGCCCAGCCGCTGCAGTTCCCCTCCTCCCCTGAGGAGCAGGACCGGAGAACCGCGGGGGGGCGGGGGGGGTCACAGGGTGGGCGTGTCCTCAGGGCTCCACCCCACACCCAGTGCGAGGATTCAGGGAAAGCTCATCGTGGGCTCCGGACACAGGTCCTGGGGGGTGGGTGTGCGCAGAGGGCCTCGGGAGGTGGTGGTGGTGTCTCCAGGGACCCTGTGGGGGGGCCAGGGCAGGTGGGGACCTGGTGACAGGGTGGAGGTGAGGGGGCGGGGCCTGTAGAGGCCTGTGCTCTGGAGGCTGGGAGAGGGGCCCCAGGCCTGGCCCCTGGTCCCTGCGGGCTCCTGGTCTGCGTGCTCTTCTCCCGACTGCCTGCCCCCAGCCTGCACTGAGCTGCACCCATCGGTGGGAGACCCACCCTCCGGGGCCCTTTGGAGCAGCGGGTTGCTGAGGGACATCTGCTACCTGCAGGGACTCTTGATGGGGGCCTGGGCCTAGCTGAGGGGCCCCGGGAGATGTGAGGGCCACGTCTGAGGCTGGAGCTCCCTAGGATGGGGGCTTCTTGGGGATCCAGGAGGTGTGGGAGGAAGCAGGCTCCGCTGAGCAGGCCTTTGCCCTTTGTAGGTTGTGCAGCCTGACCTTGAAGAAGCTGGTGGTCCTCAAGGAGCTGGAGAAGGAGCTCTTCTCGGTGGTGATTGCTGTCAAGATGCAGGTGAGGGTGCCCCCGGCTGCCGTCCCGGGGCAGTGAGTGCGGAGTGCCCAAGCTGCCTAGGGCTGGCTGAGAGTGGACGCCACACTGGCCACATCTGGACCCTCCGTCCCAGGCTCTGGAGCCCACGGTCATGGGCCACGGGGGTGCCAGGGGCCCAGCCTGTGGCTCCTAGTGTGGGCTCACCAGGGATGGCTGGCTCGTGGATCTCCGGGCCATCAAGTCAGGCTCTTTCCAAGCTGAGAGCTCACACCCGAGCTCATGCGTGAGCCCGTCTTTAGTCTCGCATCCGTTGCCACCATCTTCTAAGATCTGAAGAAGCCCTTTCGCTCCCTGAAGATGCTGCTCTAACTTACCATCAGAGCCAGGCATGCGGCTGCTGGCCAGCGTCACAGGGTCGGGCCCCGCGGGGGGACCTGCGGCCCGGGCTGTGCTCTGGCCCCCTGGCAGGGAGGGCTCACAGTCTTGCCGGGGCTTCAGAGCAAGGTGGAGTTCACCCATCCCTGACCTCTGAAGCTGCCACCTTGACCTCTGACACAACTGCCCCTCCCCAGCCCATCCCTGGAGCCCCGGCCCCTTCCAGTGGTCACTGTCCATGGCCCCACCCCAGACCCCACCATCTCTAAGACTCAGGCTCTGAGACCCACCTCCCTCTCCAGCTTACCCGGATGCCCCTTCACTGGCTGCCCGCCCCGATGCCCCGTCCAGCCCAGGGTCCGGTGTCTCCTGCAGACCCTGTACTCATGCCTGCCCTGTCTGGTCAGGTGCTGGCGGCCTGCTGGGCCCCGGGAGCCAGGGCGAATCTGGAGGAATCGGCCCACAGCTGGGCCATCTGCCCTGAGACATGGGACGTGCTCCTGGGTCCTCAGCAGCCCCCTCCCCAGAGCTGAGGCCCTGCATTCCCGGAAGGAGCAGGCCTGCACGCCTTCCCCCCTGGCCCGCACCTGCTCGCCTGTGCTCGCTGCCCCCCTTCACCCAGCAGAGGCCGGTCGGCTCAGGTCATCTGGGGGCTCTGGTGCGGAAGAGGCCTGGGGGGCCACAGCCAGACCCCCACACAGGGTGCCATGTGGCCCAGAGGGTGTCCACTGGGTGGGGCCGCAGGATGCCTGATGGAGCCAGCCCCGCACCTGTGCCCAGGACCCCTCCCTGTCGCTCCCATCAGCCCGCACGTCCGTGCTCTGTCCTGGAGCCACACCCCACAGCCGCTGCTCTGCACTCTCATCTCACTGGCCGCCCCTGGAGCCCCCGGCCCCCGCACCCTGGCTGCCGAGCAAGCAGGGGCCACGCAGTGCCATCCTGTGGCTCCCGCCCCCAGCCTTCGTCTCGCTCCACGTGGGCACGGCTTTCTTCAGACCACACTCGGGAAATCTGTGGCCCGTCTGGGATGTATTCTGGTATACGATTTGAGACGAGGATCGGGACGTTTTATACAAATGATTTGTTACTGTTTAGCGAGTAATTTTTCCTGGTGACTTGAAGGCTCTTCTCCTGTAGCGCGCTTGTCTTTCTTGCATGTGTTCTCGGACGTGTTTCTAGCCTTCTCTCCGTCCCTGAGACACGGCAGCCACGCTGTGATCGCGACACCTTTGTTCCACATTATGCTCTCCGGGGCGGCCGTCATCCCTCACCCGTCCGCTTTTGCAGAAACACTTAGCATCTCGCGCACGAGTTCTTCCAGGCATTGTCCCGTAGAGCCTCGCACCCCAGGACTGTCCCGTGACTGCAGCACTGAGCAACCTGGACCATCGGAGGGAGGATGGGCCACAGGATGGGGACATTTTTAAGGCTCTTGACGAATCTCCCCAAGGACGTGTTTGGGAATCCTGGGAGTTTATGCCTCCACCTGCCTGACCCGAGGCTGTCCACCGTGGGAGAGGAGGGAAGCAGCTTTCACTGTGATGCTGCCTCGTGAGTGAGTCTTGTTCTCTCCCAGGGCTCCAAACGGATCCTGCGGTCCCATGAGATTGTGCTGCCCCCCAGTGGACAAGTGGAGACCGACCTGGCGCTGACATTCTCGCTGCAGGTGGGCCTGGCCAGACAGGGGCTGGGGGCAGTGGCGCACCTGCGTGGTGTCCCAAATGTCAGCGACGCCTGTGCTCTATTAGACCCCGCTTTCCCGCCCCCCCGAAGGCCATTTTGGGGAAAGCTGGCTGGCTCAGTTGGAAGGGCATGTGACTCTTGACCTCGGGGTGCTGAGTTCAAGACCCACGTGGGGGGTAGCGATTAAATAAGCAAATAAATAAACTTTTTAAAAATGGCTATTTGGTTCCAGTGTTCAGAGAAGATGGGAATAGGGGACCTCAGTTTTAGAAGTTCTGACCCCTTGGGAGTTTGTTGGTGCACAGGGGCTCACAGCGGCTGGGACACGCCGCCCCCCGCGTGAAACAGACCCTCCTCCTCCGCGGACCCTCCGGAGCCCCGGCCCGTGGGTGGGAGCAGGCCGGCTCAGCCCTGCCACAGGGCGCCCATCCTGCCTCTGTGCCTCCTCCACAGCGGCTGAAGGTGGGCGCTGCACGGAACACAGACGTGCTTAACGCGCTGTGCTCGCTGTCGACGCACCACAGACCTGTTGGAGTCTTGTCTCCTGGCGGGGGCCCCGCCAGCTCCCTCCTCCCCGCCAGGCACCTCTCCCTGCCCCACTCTGGCGCCCCTGCGGGAGCTTCTGGGGTCTGTGTGGAGGTTTTCCTTTGCGGATCCCCTTTATCAGAGCGCTGTTTACGTGCGGCTCGCAGTCTTTAAGTGCTGGACCACCGCACACGGCATGTGGCCTCTGTGCGCCTTAAGGGGTGCGTTTATGAACCTCTGCTTCATGCCCACGCGCCCTGCCCTTGCAGAAGGTTCTGAGGGGCCCCTGGACCAGCGCCGCCTCTGGGGACACGTGCTCTGCCGCTGCATCGTGGGCAGGTGTGCTGGCCGACCCCGCTCATGGCGCAGAGGCCCTGGCCAGCAGTGGCGTCTCCCGTGTCCCCGACGGAGGCGCACGGCGGCCCCACAAGGACTGAGCCTCGGGGCTAGTGTGGCTGCGGGGACAGACAGCAGCTGTGATCCCCCTCTCTGCAGTACCCTCACTTCTTGAAGCGAGAAGGCAACAAGCTCCAGATCATGCTGCAGCGGAGGAAACGGTACAAGAACCGAACTATCCTGGGCTACAAGACGCTGGCCGCGGGCTCCATCAACATGGCTGAGGTGAGTGCGTCCCTGCTCAGCCAGAGGCCCGCGTCGGGCCTGACCCGATGGCCCTGCGGCTGTCCGTCCTGTGCCCCCCAGGGAGAGCGTCCACTTCCATGGGCACCGGCCCTGGCCGGGCGGGCGGCACACGCCTGCTGGGGGGGGGGGGTGGCATGAGGAAGTTCCCTGGTGAGGAAAGGGGGGGAAGTTCATGAAAATGGAGCTGACTGGCCGCCGCCGCGGGGTCTTGGAGGACCTGGCATCCCGAGGCGAGGTTGGCGTGGGGCTTGGGAGGAGGGGTTCCAGCTCCGCCCCTGGCCACTACAGAGCCTTCGGGAGCCGCAGGGTGGGCCTCGGGGGAGGGGCAGTCAAGGCCCCCCGGTGTCTTCACCGTCATGGGGTCACATTCAGGGCTGTCCAGGCAACTGTGACACTCAGGAACACGGAGCTGTGTTGCTGCCCCCCACACCCCTGCCCTGCTCCTCTGGGCCAGGAGCCCCGTGCCCACAGCCCCTGGTCAAGCCTGCAGGCCTCCTGTTTCCCCTCAGACCCTACCTCCCAGGGACTCTGGATGAGCATCCCTTCAGCCAGGTGGCACAGGTGCGGGGGTGTGAGGAGGGAGACCGGGCGCCTGGCTGTCTAGCCCCACACACGCCTGGGCACCGGGCACCTCGGGTACCGCCTAGCCTTCCTGGCACACACGGACGTCACCTTTTTCAAAAACTTCATTTTCGGGGCGCCTGGGTGGCTCAGTTGTTAAGCGACTGCCTTGGGCTCAGGGCATGATCCCGGAGACTCGGGATCGAGTCCCACATCGGGCTCCCTGCTCGGCGGGAAGCCTGCTTCTCCCTCTCTCACTCCCCCTGCTTGTGTTCCCTCTCTGGCTGTGTTTCTCTCTGTCAAATAAATAAAATCTTTAAAAAAACAAACAAACAAAAAAACCTTCATTTTCATACTCAAGAGTTGGTCCCTCAAAGCAAGCTCCCCAAATCAAAGATATTCGGGCCCTAAAATCCCAACGTCGAGATTTGGTCGAAGCACAGAGAGCTTGTAGAGTGCAGGGGCTCCAGCCTGCGGGGGCGTCCTCGGGGCTGTCACCAGGGGGTGTGGGGAGCTGCTCAGGGGTGCATGTCCCTGTCCCTGGTCTGCTCGGAATCTCTCACGACGGGGAGAGTTCCAAGGACGCCCCGGCCTGGGGGGCCCACCCGCTTGCTGGCTGCTTTGCCACCTAGACCCCCAGCCCGTGCTGGTGGCCGGTCCTCCTCGGTCCCCCACGGACACGGGTCCCTAGACGTGGGCCCCAGGGCTTGGTGGCCTGGAGCCATGGCCTCACACACAGTCTGCTCCTGCCACAGCCTCTGGACAGACCGGCTCAGACCTCCCTCCTTGACAGCCTTCAGTCCCTAGTGGCTGAGCCTGGCCTTGACCCCTAGTGTCTTGGCCAGTGTCCTCCTGCCCCAAGGTCGGGTGCGTCTCCTGCTGGCCATGGGCCCCTGCTCCCGTGCCCTGGCCCTGCGCCACGGCCCCTTCTAGCGCCCAGCCCTGCCCCCCAGGTGATGCAGCACCCCTCCGAGGGCGGCCAGGTGCTGAACCTCTGCAGCAGCCTCAAGGAGGCCTCGGTCAAGGTGGCCGAGATCTGGATCTTCTCACTGTCCAGCCAGCCCATCGACCACGAGGACAGCGCCATGCAGGCAGGGCCCAAGGCCAAGTCTGCAGGTGAGCACGGCTGCAGGTGGCCCCGCTTACTGCCTCCCAGCCCCCTTCCTGCTGGGTTGGAGAAGCTGGGGGGCTGTCCGGGGTGGGGGGCGTCCTCTCTGGCCTCCAGCCCCTCACGCAGCCCGGTGCACGCTCTGGGAGCGGGGCCCCAGGCGTGTGGGCTCAGCCACTGGCCCGCCATAGGCTTGACTGTGGTGCCTTCCCGGGGGGGGCACGGGTGCTGGCATGGATGTCTCCCCCATCACGATGGCGGCCGCTGTCCTCCCGAGCTGAGGGAAGGCACGCAGGGAGGGGACCCAGTCGGGCATGAGATCCAGGCTGAAGCGTTTACATTCGGTAGGGGCCACTGTGGGGGTGGAGAAGTGCGGGCCTGCCCCCTCCCCGAAGGCTGCCCGTGGGGGCTGCACGTGGCTCCCGTGGCCCCAGGGGGCCCGAGCTCTGGCTGCTGCCTCATTGCCGGGACACCAGTCGGAATCTCCGGGGGCTCCCCCTTCCGTTTGCTCATTCCGTAGATAACTACTCCGAGGAAGAGTATGAGAGCTTCTCCTCTGAGCAGGAGGCCAGTGACGATGCCGTTCAAGGGCAGGTAAGCTGGGGCCCAGTGCGTGGGACTGTGTGGCCACGTGGCCCCTGGACGCTCTGGGTGTGGATGGGGTGTGGATGGCCAGGGACCCCCGGAGCTGCCGGCACGAGGGAGCGGGAGGGGGCGGCTGGGAGGCAGCGCCCCACGTGCTGCTGGCACACGCCTCCCATGCCGGGGTCTTGCCATGTGCCCGCCGATACTTTGGGGGTCCCCTCTACCAGCCCCCGTGCTTGTCTCCCCAGGACCTTGATGAGGAGGACTTCGATGTAGGGAAACCCAAGAAGCAGCGGCGATCGATAGTAAGAACGGCATCCATGACCAGGGTCGGTGGAAACTGGTTTTACTAACACTGGGGAAGGGTGGGGCTGGGGTGCTGGGGGGCCCCTGATTGGGCGTCAGGATGTGAGGTGGCCGTCCGGGACACACACTCCCCAGCCATGGACCGCCTCTCGGCGGGGTGTGAAGGCAGGGAGACTCCATGGCCTCGTGCCGGCGGGTGGGCCAGGAGATGCTGGCCATCGTCCACGGGAGTTTCACTGGTGGAGTCCTCGTGTTCATCCTGGGCGGCCGCCCCCGGTCCAGAGGCCCAGGGATGGGGGGCTGATGGCCGTCCTGCTCAGAGCTGGGGAAGCTGTCCCCCTCCCGCGTGGGTGCAGACAGGCCCTGTGCGAGGCCAGTCCCTCGTTTTCGTGCTCAGCCTCTGACCTACCCAGCACGATGGCCCCCGGGCCTTTATGGGGCTGTCCAGGTCTCCTCTAGGAGGAGGCTGAAGGAGAGGCCTTAGCCCGTCACGGGGTCCAGAGCCGCAGAGGGAGCTCCTAGGGCCGAGCTGCTCCTGGGTGCAGGGCCATGGCTGCACGGGGGGTAGCCGTGGGACCCAGGGGACACAAGTCCAGCCCCAGAAACTTCTGCCCTCTCCTCCTTGGAGGCCCGGGCCTGGTCCCAGTATGGCAGGGGGAGTGTGGCAACACCTGTGTGAGCCTCGGTTCTGGGCCTGGAGCCCTGATGCCTGTGTAGGGGACTATGGGACTCCTTTCTCGGGTCATCCCCCTGTGGGGGCGGGGAGGCTGCCTGACTCAGAGGCCGGAGTTCAGTCTCGGAGGCCCTGGGCGCAGTGGAGCTTGGGCTCCCTGCTGAGCCTTGCTGTCCCCTGCCCACTGTGGGCCCACCGCTGGGTCCCACTGGGGTGGGGTGGGAGCCTCGAGCAGGGCTGGCAGCCTTGCTTACAGGGAGGCCTCCAGAGGGGGAGATGGCGCACGCCCTCCCTCTGCCCCCCCCCCCCCCCCGTCTGGGCTGAAGTCCAAGCACAGCTGTGTGTCAGAGGCCGGGGAAGGGGTCGGCGCCGCTGGCTGCCAGGGGCCCGGCTCGGGTGAGCCTAGGGGGCGTGCCTCCCTCCTGCCGAGCCCGTGCGTCCTCGGGGAGCCGTCCCCTTGGGTTCTGATTCTGTCCTGCTTATCCTGCAGCAGCAGAACTTCCGGCAGAAGGTCGTGGCGTTGCTGCGGAGGTTCAAAGTGTCCGATGAGGTGAGTGGCCCTGCTCGGGCCTCTGGGCCCACGGTGTGCAGTGCCCTTGGGGCTCTGGAGACATCTGGACCTCGTCCTGGCTGTGCCGCTGACCGTCCCACGGCCCTCGGGCCCCGGGTCCTTGTCTGCGAGCGGGGGCCACCCATGTGTGTCTGCAGTCGCAAACCAGGAGGGAGGCTGGACGTCAGTTGGGGGAGTGAGCACGCATTCTCTTTCGTGTCATTCTAAGTCGAGTGTTTTGAAGGCGGTTCTTGGTCACTTTCCGCCTGCCCCCGCCGCCGCACGCTCGGCCCCCTCGGCCCCCCCGGCCCCACTGTCGACCCGCCCTGTCCTGCAGCTTCCTTCCTTTAGCTGTTTCCAGCTCTCGGCTTTGCTGGGAGGGGTGTGCGTACCTTTTATAAACACAGGAAAAATACCTTGGTTTTCCTTTGAATGCGGGCGGAGGAGACTTAGCCCACACGTCCTCAAGCCACCTGGGAGGGGTGGCATGTGTCCACGCGTTGAAACGGCAGCCGCTCAGGCTGGCTCGGGGGCATGGCGGCGCCGGGGGGCTGGCGCCGGAGCAGACGCAGTGCAGGCTCCGTGGGTCCCTGCTGCACGCCAGCTCATCCCCGGACGTGCGTGAAAATGCAGGGGACCCACAGTAGACAGCAGTCTTGGGAAAGTACAAGGTTGAAGGACTCACGCTTTGTAAGTGCACAGCTTCCTGAGAGGAACGGTCTTTGAGACCACACGAGAAATCGGTCCATTTCCAACGAGGCTGCCGAGACCGTTCCGTGGGGGAAAGTCGGCTTTGGGGCAGGCAGTGATGACACGGCCAGATGTCTGGCTGCCAGAGGACCTCACACCATGTGCAGGATTCGCTCCTAGTGGAGCAAAGACCTAAACACGAGCGCCTACACTATAAAACTCAGGAGCGTGGTCTAGGCTGCGGGGGCGGGCCATGTGGCTTGGACAGGACGCGGGACACACAGGCCGCCGGCGGGGAACGGTGAGTCAGACCTCATGCAGACGTGGATGCTCCCGTGCTCCGAGCCACCAGCGGGAAGACGAAGTGACGGCTGTCACGTAGGAGGTGTCGCAAGTCGCAGATGCCGTGAGGGACCCGTGCCCCAGACAGAAGGCACCCCCCTGCCAACCCCAAATACACAGACAGTCCTGATGAGAAGTCAGTTTGGCTCAAGAGTGCCCTCCCGAGGCCGTAGAAGGTCGCCGCGACCCCGCAGGCGAGAGCACAGAGGTGCTGACAGGGTGGGGGCAGCCGCTGCGCAGGACGCCGAGCCTGGCCCTTCGTCCAGGAGTCGGCTTGCTGCTTCACCGGCCACCCCCCGGCCCCCACACCTGGACTCATCCCACGGGATCCAAGATGTCCACACGGAGACCGAGGGGAGGGACAGACCGCCCCAGGACCACTGTCCGCAGCAGCAGCGAAGCCTGGAACGTCCATCGCTGGCGGCTGGCTGGGCCCAGGCCACGTGCAGGGACGGGCAGGTGGGCGGTGGCAAGGCCGTCGCTGGAGTCCAACAGCACGGACACCTCGGAGCCCCAGGCCAAGGGCTGTGCACTGTGTGACCACTTCTGTGACAAGCCCACGCACGGGGACGGGAGTCAGCTCAGGGTTGGGAGGAGGGGACAGTGAGAGGGCAGGAAGGCCCTGAGGAAGGAGGCCTCGCAAGGCCTGACCGCCGTGGGCCCGTCCGGGTGATGCTCCCTGCCCCGCACTCCTGCTGTGCCTTTCTCTGTGGAGGCACGAGCCGCGAGGGGCAGCATGGCCATGCTATGCCCAGCACCCGATGACCGGCGGTCCCCGAGGTCACCCCAGTGTCTAGCAGAACTGGGCTGGTGGCCGTGCTGGAGGAGGGGCTGCTTGGTGGCCCTGGGCCCTCTTCCCGTCTGTCCTGCCCAGGGGACCCCTGCAGGCCAGCCCTCCCCCACCTGATTGCACCGCAGGTCCTGGATTCGGAGCAGGACCCTGCAGAGCATGTCCGTGAGGCAGAGGAGGGCCTGGACCTTCTGTACGACACTCTGGACATGGAGAACCCCAGCGACAGTGGTCCGGACCTGGAGGACGACGACAGTGTCCTCAGCACACCCAAGCCAAAGCTCAGGTGAGCACACACGCCACCCCCGTCTGCCACGTGGCCCCGGGCCCAGCGGCACATCCTGCCATCCCACGGGTTGCAGGGGCCACGGGAAGCGTGCACTTGGGGACATGGGCTCTGAGACGTGCGTCCTAGCAGCTGGCCCGGGTCTGCGGTGTTTTGGAGGGAGAGAAGTCGCAAAGTGACAGGGTCACCTCTGCATTCTGGAAAGCTCTCTCTGGAATCCACTGGGAGCATAAAGACAGGAGACCCTGGAGGCGTTGGGGTCGTCCCTGCAAGAGGTCATGGTGTCAGATGGAGGAGCAAAGCTCTGGGTGGGGAAGGCGGCCAGGGGTCTGTGTCCTTGGGGCCTGGCTGGGCTGAGCAAGGCCCCTGTCCCAGGAGGCGGCCAGCAGGTGCAGCGGGGGTGGGGCCGCGGGGCAAATCTGTGCACTGGGAGACGGGCTGGGGAGGGTACAGCATCCCTGTCGCCCGGGCGGGGCGGGAGGGCCAAGGAAGCAGTGCTGGGGCTGGGGCAGCAGGAGGCCCCTGGGGCCGGGGGAGGCGGGCCTGGGACCCGCCGGTGTAGTTGGGGCATATTGGAGTCCAGAAGATCTGTGACGTTCCAGTTTTGCTTTTAACGTGTGTTTTTGTTTTTTTTTTAATTTGAGAGAGCGCATGTGTGCCCACAAGTGGGGTGGGGGCAGGGGGAAGGTCAGAGGGAGAAGCAGACTCTCCATGGAGCAGAGAGCCCGATGCGGGGCTCCATCCCAGGACCCTGAGATCATGACCTGAGCTGAGGGCGGAGGCTTTAACCCACTGAGCCCTGCACATGGCCCTTAACTCTTCAGTCCAGTCAGTGGGACAGAGACACGCACGGGGAGGGTGGGCTTTCTGTGCAGTTGACCTCCAGCCCGCCCCACCGTGGCCAAATTATGGGCACACCTGTGGCATCCATGGGCTCTGGCCTTCACTGCACACGCCTCTCGGCCGTGCACTTACAGGCTTGGCCAACCACACGTCGTGCCTGGGGCTTTGCCGCCCTCAGCTGGGCAGGGTCTCTGCTCCTTGGCTGGCATGGTCACCTCGGCCGCCGGCTGACCTGTCTGTCGCCGGTGCGGGGGGGGGGGGGCTGCCTGTCGCTGCAGAGCCCGTTGGGGGCCAGCGGGCGCTCCTAGTGCCAGGGGTGTGCGTGGACATGTCAGGCCCTGGTCCTGCCCGCACGTGTCTCCGGTCCCGGGTGGCGCTGTCACCACACTGCACGTGCCCCGCCCGCCATTGCGGCCCGCACTGTGTCCTCTCTGCCGGGGGCAGGGTGCTTGGCCTGGCCGGCCTGGGGTCCCTGGATCCTGCTGATGGCACCCTACGGAGGTCTTGAGCATGCACCTGTGTTCTCGCGAGCTGGCCGTGGGGCCTCAGGCCCCCTGCCCCTCGTGCCGCCAGCTGCCCTGCGCAGGAAGAAGGCCGTGAGCGGGTGGGTTTCGGGGATGCAGGCCATCCCCAGCGGGTGTCCGGCCGAGGGGGCTGCTGGTTGTGTGGTGCTCAGTGTCCTTCCTTGGGCCGTGGTTCCCAGCTCCGCCCCAGCCCCCCCAGATCCCGTGGGCACAGGGGCCTAGCCTTCAGGGTGGAGTGTGACCCCCGTCCGTCCCCACACCCAGGCCCTACTTCGAAGGGCTGTCGCACTCCAGCTCACAGACAGAAATTGGGAGTCTCCACAGCGTCCGGAGCCACAAGGAGCCTCCGAGTCCGGTGAGCAGGCCGCTGTGGCCACCCCTCCTCCCGATGGGACCTCAGGCGCTGTGACCTTGTGCCCACCATTGAACATGTCCCAACCCCCTTCTTTTCTCACAGGCTGACGTGCCCGAGAAGGCCCGCGCCCTGGGAGCCAAGCAGCCGAGCGAAGGTGTCTCCGACACGGCGACCCACGTGAGCAGGCGTGGACACAGGCGCCATGTCAAATGCACAACCCGCTGACACGCTGCCTTGGGGTCCTTAGCTCTCGCCTCCCAGGCCCAGTGCACAGAACCACAATGAGGGTGCCCCTGGGGTCACCCCCACCCCGAGGGACGGTCAGGTCTCCCAGAATCACCCTCATTACGGGAGGACGGGCGTGTCCCCCCGCTTTGCTGTCAGCACAGGCCCTGTGAACGCTGCGGTTGACTCTCCCCTCATGGCAGTTCCCGAGGAGGGTGTCCTGGGCTGCGGGAGGTTTGGGGGGGCGCGTCTGCGCCGGACGCAGTCATCCGCCCAAAACCAGCCCCCACGGCCCCACCCACACCAGGGGCTAGCGGGGCCTGAGAGTCTGGCCCTCGAGGGGAGGTCCCTGCAGGACGTGCTGTGCCATTGGGCCCCCTTCTCTGCATCTCAGAGCATGCCCGCCCCTGGGGAGCAGCCAGCACAGCCCGAGGACAGCCCGGAGGCGGAGACCTCTGCTCTGGACATGTTCACCGAGAAGCTGCCGCCCAGCGGGCGGATCACCAAGACGGAGTCCCTCGTCATCCCCTCCACCAGGTGACCGGACGCCCCGGGGAGGCTGTGTGCCGGGCACTGCTCACGTGGCCAGTGTGGCGGGTAGGGCCGTCCGACTGCATGAGAATCACGTATAAGCACAGAGGTTTCGGGGCCCACCGGGCAGGTCCACCTGGGACCGCCCTGCCCCCGTTTGCAGCTAGCCACCAGCAGGCCTTCTGGGGCTGTGCTGCGGTCCCTGCTGCCCGTGTCGCGTGCTCCTGCTCCTGGCCCTGTTGGCGGGCACTTGTGGACTGGCACAGCCCTAGGCACCGGCGTGGGAGGAGTGTGCCCAGCCGGGCCCAGAGCCCAGTGCGGTTGGCTCAGCAGTCCCCAGGCAGCTCTGTGGGGCCAGGACCCTGCCCCTCACGGTGGGCGTCACGGAGGTGGGGGTTCTGAGTGGCAGGCACCCAGGCAGCTTCCCGGTGGTGGCCACTCCCGCAGCGTCTCTTACCTGCCCCCACTGCTGCTCGGCCAGTCCAGGGGTCACCTCGGAGGCCCCGCCTAGCCTCACCTTCCTTGGGCACGTGGCCCAACTCCCAGCGCGGGCCACGTGCTCCCACTGCCGCCAGGCCCTGCGTTTCTACCGTGGGACCCGCTGGCCTGGGGCCTTTGGCAGGGGCCGTGGTCTGTGCCGCCGGCGCCCCCATTATGTCAGGCCTTAGCCCTACACTGCCTGCCCCCTGCTCTGCCCCCTGCTCTGCCCCTGCCTGAATCCAGCACGGCCCTCAGCGCGGAGCAGCCCCTTCCCTGGGGCGGCGAGCTCGTGGCCTGCCCCAGCCTGTGCTGCCCCCCCGCAGGTCCGAGGGGAAGCAGGCCGGCCGCCGGGGCCGGAGCACGTCCCTGAAGGAGCGGCAGCCTGCGAGGCCACAGAACGAACGGGCCAACAGCCTGGACAACGAGCGGTGCCCAGACACGAGGAGTCAGCTGCAGGTGTGTGCTCCCACGGGCAGAGGCCACGGCCGCCCAGAACTGACCCTGTGCTGGCAGCTCTGGGAGACAGTGGCCCAGCCACCTCGTGGCTACAGTGGTCCCAGGGGCCTTCAGTCCAGTCACCTCTGTCCAGTCAAAGCTGAGTTGTGGAGCAAGAACGGGGCCAGCCTCTCCTGCCCGCTGCAGGGGAGTGGGGGCAGTCAGCTGGGCAGGAGAGGGGCTGCAGCACTCTTCCCAGCAGTGTCAATGGGCCTGTGTCTCCAGATCCCCCGGAAGACCGTATACGACCAGTTAAACCACATCCTCATCTCCGACGACCAGCTTCCCGAGAACATCATTCTTGTTAACACCTCTGACTGGCAGGGGCAGGTGGGGAGGGGCCGGGGTTCCTCCCTGCACTGGGGGGGTCGGGGAGCGCGGGGGGGGTTGCCGTCTGCGCAGCGGGGAGAGCAGGCGCGGTGCTGGCGGGAGGCTGGGGGAGCGTGGGGCCCAGGCTGCACCCGCTGGCCCGCAGTTCCTGTCGGAGGCGCTGCAGAGGCACGCCCTCCCCGTGGTGTGCACGTGCTCCGCGGCAGACGTCCAGGCGGCCTTCAGCACCATCGTCTCCAGGATACAGAGATAGTGAGTCCGGCGCCCGCGCTGCCCAGCCCCGCCTGCGGCTCACATGTGGGTGGCGGGGGGAGGGCACCTGGGTGTTGGTGGCCCTCCCGGGTCATGAGCGCTCAGCCCACCCTTGCCCTGGGCTCCGCTCGGGCACGGCGGGGTGGACGGCGCCCTGAGGCACCCGTGCCCTCTCTGTCTGCCCTCGGGGGACAGCTGCAACTGCAACTCGCAGCCGCCGACCCCCGTGAAGATCGCCGTGGCCGGGGCGCAGCACTATCTCAGCGCCGTGCTGCGGCTCTTCGTGGAGCAGCTGTCCCACAAGACGCCCGACTGGCTGGGCTACATGCGCTTTCTCATCATCCCGCTGGGTGAGGGGCCGCGGCAGGGGCGGGGCAGGGGCGGGGCAGGGGCGGGGCAGGGGCGGTGGCCGTGAGTCCCGGCACGCGGCCCAAGCCCACGTGACGTGGCTCTGCGTCTGTGGGCTCCCACGTCTGTCACTGGGGGAAGGCTCGCTGGCCCCCCGTGTGCCGAGCTCTGCCGGTAACAGCTCCTCCACCCCCAGGAGCGGGGCGGGGGCTTCTGGGGCCAGTGAGCGGGTCGCAGGGCTGGCGCGGCGGGCCATGCAGCCTGACGCCCTCCCCTCGGCCGGCAGGCTCCCACCCCGTGGCCAGGTACCTGGGCTCCGTGGACTACCGCTACAACAACTTCTTCCAGGACCTGGCCTGGAGAGACCTGTTCAACAAGCTGGAGGCCCAGAGCACCGGTGAGGCCTGGGGCCCCAGCCGGGGGGCGGCGCTGGGGGGGCAGCACATGGAGGGAAGGGGAGTGTGGCCCCCCCACGGACCCGGCCTGGCCTTCTCGTGCAGTGCAGGACACGCCGGACATCGTGTCGAGGATCACACAGTACATCGCAGGTGCCAACTGTGCCCACCAGCTGCCCATCGCGGAGGCCATGCTGACCTACAAGCAGAAGAGGTAGCTCGCCGGGCCCCGGGCAGGGCAGGTGCGGGGGAAGGGCAGGGGCACGCGCTCCGTGCCGCACACGCTGAGTGCCCTCCGCTGCCGTCCCTCCGCGGGTCTCCCTGCCGGCTGCTGGTCTCAGAGCCTTCCAGCCGCACGGGGGGCTCGTCGGGACAGTCAGCAGGAACAAACCTGGCTGGCTGAGGGATGGACTCGAGCTGGGCTTGGGGAGAATGCCGTGAGCAGGCCCGGCAGCCCAGGTCCTCCCCTGACTTAGTCAGAGGAGCCGGCCAAGCCTTCTCTCTGTAGTGTGTTGCCATTTCCCACACCGGAGGTTGAAGGAACACCTGTCACACGGCCCCGTCCTAGCGGGACTGCTCACGGGAGCGCAGGCCCTGGCTCCTTCACCTCATGGGCGTCCTGCGCCTGGACACATGTTCTCGCCCCGACCCCAGGCAGGACGGCGGGCAGGAGCGGGGGCCGCGGCCAAGGTCTGGGGCCAGGCCCCCGAGGGTGAAGCGCCCCTGCAGGGGGCTGGGCTGCAGGGCCCACTCTGCAGGCAGGTCAGACGAGGGGAAGCGTCTCCACTCCCGTCTGCAGGACGCTCGGCTCTCCCCGGCGTGCGAGATGGGAGGGTGCCGTGCTGGCCCAGCTCACAGCCCTGGGCCCCTCCGCGCGAGCCAGGTGTGCGCGCTGAGCACACGGTAACATGTCTGTGTTTTCTCTTTTGGTGGCTTTCTGAAAAGGAAAAAGAACTTTCATTTTGACTTTACCCTCAGGTACTGCTGTCCCTGGGTCTGTGCCCCGTGTCCCCAGGCTGGTCTTTAGGGCTGTTTAGCAGGGAGCGTCCCGTACGCTGCCGCCCGTAGGCGGTGGGCACCCCAAGCCAGGACTTTGCTCTGCGGCCCCTGCCCAGCTCGAAGGAGCTCAAAGCAGTGTGGGCTGGACGTCACCGCGGGCAGGCCGTCCTCTGTCCGCTGCAGGCGGAGCCGGCGTTGAAGCAGCCCGGCTGAGCCCGTCCGAAGCCCTGGGCCCACCTCATGTGGAAGCCGGTGCAGGCGGTCTCGGCGGGAGCCGCCGGCCCCTGATGTCACACTGGCCATGTGCCTGCTGACCCGACCCACGGGCTCAGCGTCCCAGGAGGACCGCACTGCTGCCGATGCGGCACGCGGGGGGCCGTGGTGGCCACAGGCGGGCGGGGGGCCCGGACGGCCTCCCAGCCTGGCTCTGGGCCCTGCGCCCGGGGCTGCACAGAGCCATACAGGGGTCCCAGCGGGGCAGGCGGCCAGACCGCCGTGACCCCCACGTTCCGTGAAGAGCTTTTCGCCCCCAGGTGGCTCCACCCTTGAAAACCTGCAGGTTGGGAGTCGCGACCAGGGCGTCCCCAGGGCTGCCCTTTGGTTTGGGGCTCCTCTTTCCTGTCCTGGCGGCCTGCCTGTCGGGCACTCCCGCCCCCACCCAGGGCCCTGCTCCACCCTGGGTCTCGGGGTCTTTCCCTCCTGGGGAAGCCCACTGGCCTGGGGTCTCTGGGCCCCAGGGAGCCCCCGTGCCGCACAGACCAGGAGGAGGGGTCTGCGTCTTCTACCGCACTGCTAAACGAGCCTTTGTGAGCTAACGAAAGACCAGCCATGGGTGCCCCGTGACTGCCTGAGCCGCCTGGCGCCGTGCCGTGGGTGCCCGCAGCCCGCTTGCTGCCTGGCACAGCCTCTCATGTCTCCAGCCGGGGCTCAGGGGACCCTGCCCTCACCCCGTGCCTCCTGCCCCCACCTCTGCGTCACAGCGGTGACACCAGCACCTGGGGGGGGGCCCCAGGGAGGCCCAGCATGTTGGCCACCCTTAGCGCCAGGGACAGGAGGTCAGCAGGTCGCCCCTGCTGGCTGGGACAGAGGACGGGGGTCAGGAGACCCAGGAGAGGGCGGGCAGTGGACATGGCCCTTGGGGTGCCACCTCCTCCTGCCCTGTGAGAGAACCCGCAGGGAGGGTCTACACCGCCCGCAGCTCCCAGCCTGGCCTCGGACCACACCCGCTGTTGCAGCTCCCGCAGCTCCCTGGGGGGCACCTGGGGGTGGCGGAGGGGACATCCAGGGACTGCGTCCTCAGTGCCCCCAGCCCCGTGCTCCCAGCGGTGAGCTGAGGCACATCGCTGCTTCCCCACGTGGTCTCATGAGCCAGAGGCCTAGGGGCCCCCACCGCAGAGCCTCACGTGTGAGCCTTAGGAGTCCAGACCTCTGCCCCGCCCGAACCAGGTCGAGTTTAGGTGGCGAGACCTCAGCGGCGAGCCGGTGTCACCCCTGTCCCGCGGGGCGCGTGTCACGTGCTGAATGTTGTCTGCATGGCCAGAGGCTTGGCTTGGCTGCTCAGACCCCACGGCGCCCCTGTGTGGCGGCGTTTCCCGGCAGCCCTTCAGGCCCTGCGGGTGGGAGCCCCCGTCCTGGCTGGGGCCCCGCGAGGACCTCGCATGCACAAGCAGGTCTGGGCACAGGGTGCGAATTGTCGCGTTATCTGTGCGTAGCCTCTGTTCTCAAGTCAGAAAGGCTGGCATTTGACCATTTCAGTGGAACGTCCCAAATGTGTGGGTTGTTTTATCCAAACAGATTTGCTGGGTCTTCCTCAGAGGTGTGATGGATGGTGCCGGCGCAGAGGCCGTGAGGCCCTGTGTCCAGGGGGCGTCCAGGGGACGGCCAGCCGTGGCCCCCTCCTGTGGGTGCTGGGCCGCGGGGTGAGGACAGCACCTCCCGCCGGCACGGGCCTTGAGCCCCACTCACATTTGGTGGGCCACGCTGGCCGGTCACCCGCCCCCATCCCCACAAGAGCACGGCCGGGGCTGCTGCCGGCCCCCAGGTGGGGGTGCTGCCCAGGCTTCTCCCCAAAGGGCCCTGTGCCGGGGGCACCACTCGGCCAGCACGCAGGCACGGCAGAGCCGGTGCAAAGCCACCTGCGCAGATCTGCTCTCTGACCGCAGCTCGGACGTTTGGGGCAGGAGACGGAAGCAGCAGAGCTGGGAGGACGGCCTGGGACCCGGGGAGGCTGGGCCAGCAGGCGCCTCCCCTCTCTGAGGTCCCCAGAGGCCCTGCCCGGTGTGTTCTCCCAAGGGCTAGGAGCAGGGGAGCCAGGAGCACCCTGGCCCCCACCGGGAGAGCCACTCAGGCCCCGGCCCCGAGGTGGAGACTGGTCACTGCACAGCCAGCTGCAGAGATGAGCTGCAGGCCTGGACGGCCCACAGAGCTCAGACGTGGTTTGCGTCCCCTTGGCTGCCCTCCACACCCCCTGCCCGAGGGCCCTCTGACACACAGCCCTTCACTGGCCGTCCCAGGGAAGCCGAGGCTGCAGCAGAAGACCCATGGTGCCCAGTCCAGACAGAACCTCCCGGCTGCCCCTGGGGTGGAGCTCTGCCAGGGCATGGTGTGTGCACGCCGTGCTCGAGGCCAGAGCCCTGGGGAGCGCCCCTGCCCCATCCTGCACCGTCTGGGAGAGAACCTCCACACCCCTCTTGCAGTCACCCCCGCTTGCTAGAGGAAGCCCGGACTGTCCCCCGGGGGTCCTGGGGCTCCTGCAGGCTTAGCAGAAGGACAGTTGGGCCTGGACAGCCGGCCCTGGGCTGCAGAAGCAGTCCTTCTGCACAGCTCCCCACGGGCCTCTCGAGGGCCAGGCCGGGCGCCGCGGGGAGGGGCTGTGGGCCTGGATGCCGCCTGCCCTGGTGGAGGGAGAGCTGATTGTGTTTCTTGTCCGTAGCCCCGACGAAGAGTCCTCTCAAAAGTTCATTCCCTTCGTAGGGGTGAGTACTTCTCTGGCGGGGCTTCGGCCTTCCCCGAGGCGTTTCTTCTCGGGGGCTGGCTTTCCTTGCGTGGGAAACTGTCTTTTATGATGTCTGGTTTTGCATTAACTTGATAGGTCCAGGACCTCCTTCACCAGTTTGAGCGGAGGACTCCTTTAAGTCACCCCTCACCATCTTAAAGCTCCGTTTCCTTCCCGGGTCGAGTAGGGCTGGGCGGGGCCCACAGGTGGTCCCTGCTCGCCCAGCTCGGCTTGGTGCAAGTGGGCAGCTCAGCGGGAGGCGAGGGCTCCCTGCTCCGCACGCCCTGGGCATGGGGCTGGGTCCAGATGAGGCCGTGGGCGGGGGCCTGGGATCAGCAGGGTCTTGGCACCAGTCCCACCAGGACAGGCGAGGGGTGCTTCTGCCCTTAGGAGCTATAGGACAGGAAGGGGCGCCTCCCATGCCAGCCTACCCAGCGGGGAGCGAGCCTTGTAAATGGGGTGGTTTGGATTAAGGGCTGCTCCGTGCCGGCTGGGCCACTGCCGCGAGTTTCTGGAGCCAGGAAGCTCGCCGCATGCTGTGTCACGAGCCACAGGCTGTTGAGCAGGCGGGGCCGCCAGGCCGAGGACATCCGTGCCATTGCCGAGCTGGCCAGCCCTCAGGGCAGCTAGCGGCCCTCCTGGGACGGAACTAGCGTGGGGCCGCCTGTCTCGGGGACCTTCTGGAGGGATGGGGGGGTCCTGGCCCAGCGGATGCAGCCGCTCCAGACCCCCTGTGGACACTGGAGGACGTGACTAGGACATAAGTTGTCGCTTCACTGGCTTATTTTGATGGGGCTCCTGCACGCGTCCCCTCAGGCCAGGCCTGCCGCAGGCTCCGGGTGTGTGGAGGGCTGGCGTGTGGGCCCTCTACTGTCCCCCTGGTGTGCGGGCTGGCCCGGAGGGCACAGCCATGGCTGTGGGAGGGTCCCGGGCCACCCTGGGCTCAGCTGCTCCAAGGACAGGAAGAAGTGGGCGCTGCTCCAGCCCAGGAGCTCCCCGGGAGGGCGGGGCACGGCCCCCAGGGGCCCCTGGTGTCTTTCTGGAGCCCAGCGCCCCCCTCCTGTTCCCTTGCAGGTGGTGAAGGTTGGAATAGTGGAACCGTCCTCAGCCACGTCAGGTAACCCCGCACTCCCTGCCCTTGGGGCCAGGAACGGAGGGAGGCCCCACTGGGGGAGGCCTGGCAGCCCCTCCCGCCCCCACAGCTGCTCTGGGGGGCGCAGAGGCAGAGGGGAGCTCAGTGCTGCCCAACTCCTTCCTGAAGGTGACTCGGATGACGCGGCCCCTTCGGGCCCCAGCGTGCTGTCGTCCACCCCACCGTCCACATCTCCTGCCGCCAAGGAGGCCTCACCCACCCCGCCTTCCTCCCCGTCGGTGAGCGGGGGCCTGTCCTCCCCCAGGTAAACGTGGCCGCGCAAGGCCGGCGCCCCATCCCGACATGAGCCCCTGATGCGGTGGGGCCTCGGATGAGCACCGAGAAGCCGTCGTGGCTGTCGTGGCTGTGGCCACACCTCCCCGATGCCAGCCAGCAGAGGGTCTGGCCGGAGGGGGCGCTCAGAACAGCCATGGGGAAGACACGGGCTTGCCGGCGCCAGGGGCCCCAGCAGGTGGGGGTGGCACAGGTCTTGGCTGGCTTGGGAGCCTTGTCCCCCTCCCCGCAGCCCCGGGGGTGCTCACACAGAGTAAGTGAGCAGGGGGCTCCGCACGCAGACTGGGGTCAGGAGACTGAGATGTGGGTAGAGGCTGTGGGAGCAGGTGCGGTGGCTCCAGCCAGCCTTGGGTCTTTGGGGAGCAGAACTCACCCACACCCGCATGGGCCACAGGGTCCCAGGGCCACACCTCCAACGAGCCTGGCTGGCCTGGGCCTCCAGACTCAGGGCGTCTGGGGAGAGCGGGCGGCTGGCGGGCCCCGGTGCTCTGGGTCACCTCAGTGTCGCAGCCTGGCTGTACCCCCCCCCCGATCCCGGCCGTCCCCTGGCACCAGCCGGCCCCTCCTCCAGCCTGTGCCCACCGCTGGGCGAGGACGGAGGAGTGAGGCCCCCTCTGCTTTTGCAGCCAGGGCGTCGGCGCAGAGCTGATGGGGCTGCAGGTGGACTACTGGACGGCAGCCCCGCCTGCGGACAGGAAGAGAGAGGCGGACAAGAGGGACCTGCCCGCCACCAGAAGCACGCTCAAGTGCACCTTCCGGTCTCTCCAGGTCAGCAGGCTGCCCGGCAGTGGGGAGGCCGCGGCCACGCCCACCATGTCCATGACCGTGGTCACCAAGGAGAAGAACAAGAAGGGTGAGGTGGGCGTGGGGGGGCCGGCCGCGGGGGCCTGGGGTGGCCGCGTCGGCCGGTCTGTGGGGCTGCTTCTGGGCACGGCCACGAGCAGCGAGCAGAAGGCAGGGCTGGCGGCCGTGCTCCACGTGGCATGTGGGTGGCTGAGGACAGCAGGGCCCCAAGGGCAGTGGCTGAGCCCTGCAGCCTTTCCCTCCTAGTGATGTTTCTGCCCAAGAAAGCCAAGGACAAGGATGTGGAGTCCAAGAGCCAGTGTATCGAGGGCATCAGCCGCCTGATCTGCACCGCCAAGCACCAGCAGAACATGCTGAGGGGTGAGCGCCGGGGGCGTCCCGCGGGGGGGCCTGGACCCAAGTCCCCGCTGGTTCTAAAGTATGAAAGTCAACAAGAGGAAGCTGGAGTGCTTTTTAAAGTTCACCTCTGCAAACACTGGTCTTCCTACGAAACGCGTGTCACGTCGTTCGAGCTTCGAGCCTATCTCGATAAAGCATTTACACATACAACAGCTTCTAAGTTCAAAAATAATTTCTCAATCCTTTCCCTTCTGTTAAAATTGAGTTATACGTCTCAGACTTTTTATAGAAGATACTCTGGGACTAGTTAATTCAGGGTACGGAGCCCAAAATGGTTTTCCCTTCATGAGGTGGAGTCCGATGGCCGCTGTGGTCAGGAACCCCTCCGCCTTCCTCTGGGGCTTCAGTGCTTTAAGTGTTGGAGCCGTTCTCGCAGACTCGTGCCCGGGCAGACGGGCTGTGCACGGGCAGCTGGCCAGCACGGGCGGGTGGGCAGGGGGAGGACGGGCACCGCGGGCGAGCGGGTCAGGCGGTCTTGTCCTCACAGTCCTCATCGACGGCGTGGAGTGGAATGACGTCAAGTTCTTCCAGCTGGCGGCCCAGTGGTCCTCCCACGTGAAGCACTTCCCCATCTGCATCTTCGGGCACTCCAAGTCTGCCTGCTAGCCCCGCCCCGGAGCCCGGACGGCCCAGCTGCTTTTCCGTTAACATTTCAGTTTACTACAGAGACCCTGAAAAACACGAAGAGAAACAGTCTTAAGTATGAATGTGCTCTCCACCTGGAAACTCATGCCCCCGCCCCCCCCGAGCCCATTAACTGCTCTGCCCATTAACCCGATGAGCCGGAGGGTGGGCGGTCAGGCGGGCAGTGCTGAGCTTTGAGAATCACGAAAGGTGTGTCCCGGCCTCAGGACCTCCCAAGCCCCCCAGCAAGAAGGGTCCTCACCTTCATGTCCTATCCTTCCTGAAGGCAGGACTCTGCCTCCTCAGGGAGCTGGGGTCAGGCAGGCGGCCGCACGGATCGCGGGTGCCTGTGTGCCCAGACAGAGCTGGGTAGCCGAGGTGGAAGGCGGGCCTCCTGCTGGGGGTGCCCTGAGCAGAACACGGAGGCTGGGCCGCCGTCCAGCGGCCGAGAGACGCCCCAGCACCGCCCACTTGTGGCTCCCAATAAACTCCAGCCTCACGGGGCCGTGGAGGTTTTATAGTAGCAGATATTTTTAATGCTTTTAAATACATGGTATACCAGACTTGCTCTTCCCACGTCCCAGCGGCCCCTGGGGCTGGGGCACAGCCAGCCAGCATGGTCCCCCATCCCAGGCCCCACCTCACGCTCCCTCTGGCCATTCTGGAACTGTCCCGATGCTTCCGCTGGTCATCCCCACTCCAGACTTAACAAGCACAGTGGCCCCCATCGCTGCCCTAGCCAACGTGGCCTCCTCCTCCCACCTGGCCCCCAGGCCCACCTGCCAGGCACCACAGGACCTGGAGAGGCACAGAGCCCTAGCCTCTGGGACAAGCTCCCTAAAGCAAGGTTTTGGGTTTGGGTCCCACCCTGGGTGGTAGCATCACTCCCTGGCTTCCCACCTGCAGCAAGAGCCCAGCCCAGTCCTGCTCCCCCCACCCCGCAGGCCTGCAGCCCACTCTGCACGGGAAGAGCCCACCAGTTCCCATCCTTTGGCAGCTGTGGCCCTGGGACCCTGGTGACCCACCCAGGGGGCCATGCCCACTATGCCCAGAACACAGTGCCAAAGCAGGGCAGAGGCTGCAACGCGTTCCCGTCCTTCCAGAGCACAGGCCTCGCCTGTGGCACCAACAGGCCTCCTTGCTTCCTCCCCTGGGGGCAGGCCTGTTGGCTCAGCGCCCGCGGCCCTGGGCTAGTTATGGAAAAGGGGGCTTGGGCCTGACCTTGTGTTCAGCCTGGCCTCAGGTGCCTGCCGGCACGAGATCTTCCCCAGGAGGGCCCAGCCTCCTCCCCGGACAGGTCAGGGGGCAGAGCACCGAGCCCCAGTGCCCCTGGTGCCCTGTGGGGCGTCTGCCGACAGTTACCCTCAGAAGCAGGCCCTGGGACCTTGGGCCTCCCCGCCCCGGCTCCTGCCACTGGGCCCCGGGGTCTTGGTCCCTGGCCCTCAAGGTTCCTTTCCAAAAGTCACAGCCAGCTAGGACAGGTGAGGCGCCTGAGCTCATGTTCCACCTGCAGAACCGACTTTAGCGGAAGGGGCCAAAGTGGGGACCACCCCCCAACCCCAAGTCCACGTCCATAGCTGTCCTCACACATACAAGTGGAGCACACACGCCCCCGGGCCTAGAGCCTGGCTGCAGTCGGTCCTGTTCCTAAGTGCCACGGGGCCCCCGTGCTCAGGAGGTCATGCACACGGTCCAGCCACTGCGACTCCCTCAGAGACCTGGGCTGTGCAAGCCCCGTGCCTCGGTATCCCCAGTGGCTAAGCAGGGACGGTCACGGTTCCCCTGCCTACCTCATGGAGCTATTCTGAGGACCCACGGAAAAGCACTTTGCCCCTGCGAGGAAGATGGTGCAGAAGCCAAAGCCAGCCGTGACCGAGCCAGAGTGCCGCCATCGGCACGTGTGGGGGGCGGTGAGGTACACGCGTCCCAGGCAGCAGCACCCCCTCAGACCATTGGGCAACCAGATGCAACCTGGGGCTCGAAGGGCAAGCCACCCATCATCGCTGGGCAAGGCCCAGGCCAGATGGGGTGGGTCCCACGGCCACCTCGCCCCTCCCGTGCCCTCCCTGGGTCAGTGTCCCCAGGGCATTACGGCCAGTGTCCTGAGTCAGTGTGGCCGCTGTGGCTGGAGGAGTGGCCGGGACAACGGCCTGGCTGCACTGCCCTTGCCCCCAGGAGGGAGACCACACTGCTGTCAGGGTGTGACCTCTGTCCTGGGGCAGACTGCTCCGTAGGAGACGCCTCTGCTTCTGTGGGCCCACAGCCTGAACTCCCCTAAGCCTGCCCCCTCCCGACCTGGTCTCCCTGGGCCCAGGAGGGAGAGCACCATGGGCAGGAGCCGGCGCGGGGGGCTGAACCTGTAGGCCAGGGGGGCTGCCCTAGTCTCTGCAGACCCCCCATCCTGCATTGTTTAGTTTCTAGGAGGTTCCTGTTGCTAGGGTTTTTTTTTCTTTTTAAATGTCAAACAGGATTAATGTAAATAGCCATTTTGGGGAACAGATTCTAATCTGTCACACCTGTGACCACCTGGACGATTTTAAGGTGCTGATGCAACACTAATAAACCTGGGGCGCCCCAGGCCTTTCTCCGTCGGGCTGTGTCATTCCTCCCAGGCCCCGGGCCGCACCCCAATGACGCGGGGGGGGG
>PITA01018737.1:0-39489 GCA_004023965.1 Spilogale gracilis
CCCCAGTTTTCTTTTTTTAATTTATTCAATTAGAATATTCAATTAGACAACATATAGTACATCATTAGTTTTTGATGTAATGTTCAACAATTCATTAGTTGTGTATAACATCCAGCACTCATCGCATCATGTGCCCTCCTTAATACCCATTGTCAGGTTACCCCTGCCACCACCCTCTCTCCCTTCTGTAACCCTGTTTGTTTCCCAGAGTCTATAGTCTCTAATGGTTTGTCTCCGTCTCTGAATTTTTCCCGTTCAGTTTTTCCTCCCTTCCCTTATGGTCCTCTGCAGTATTCCTTATATTCCACATATGAGTGAAACCATATGATAATTGTCTTTCTTTGCTTGACTTACTTCACTTAGCATAATCCCCCTCTAATTCCATCCATGTCAGTGCAAATGGTAGGTATTCATCCTTTCTTTCTTTCTTTTTTTTTTTTTTAAAGATTTTATTTATTTGACAGAGAGAAACGCAGCCAGAGAGGGAACACCAAGCAGGGGGAGTGAGAGAGGGAGAAGCAGGCTTCCTGCTGAGCAGGGAGCCCGATGTGGTGCTCAATTCTGGGTCTCCGGGATCATGACCTGAGCCGAAGGCAGTCGCTTAACCAACTGAGCCACCCAGGTGCCCCGGTATTCATCCTTTCTGATGGCTGAGTAATATTCAATTGCATATATAAACCACATCTTTATCCATTCATCTGTAGAAGAACATCTCCTTCTACAGTTTGGACATTGCTGCTATGAACATTCAGGTGCACGTGCCTTCTCTTTTCATTGTATCGGTATCTTTGGGGTAAACACCTAGTAGTGCAGTTGCTAGGTTGTGGGGTGGCTCTATTTTTCACATCTTGAGAAACCTTCATACTGTTTTCCAGAGTGGCTGTACCAGTTTGCATTCCCCAGCAACAGTGAAAGGGTTCCCTTTCTCCACATCCTCGCCAGCATTTGTACCCTGTCTTATTAATTTTTTCCAGTCTAACCGGTATGAGGTGGTATCTCATTGTGGCTTTAATTTGTATTTCCCTGATGGTTAGTGATGTAGAACATTTTTTCATGTATCTGTTAGCCATTTGTATATCTCTTTGAGGAAGTACCCATTCATGTCTTCTGCCCATTTCTTGATTGGATTATTTGTTTTTTGGGTGTTGAGTTTGGTTAGTTGATTATAGATCTTGGATACCAGCCCTTCATCTGATATGTCATTTGCAAATATTTTTTCCCATTCTGTGAGTTGCCTTTTAGTTTTGTTGGCTATTTCGTTTGCTGTGCAGAAGCTTTTTATCTTGATGAAGCCCCAGAAGTTCATTTTTGCTTTTGTTTCCCTTGTCTCTAGAGATGTGTTTTGCAAGAAGTTGCTGTGGTCAGTGTCAGAGAGGTTACTGCCTATGTTCTCATCTAGGATTTTGATGGATTCCTGTCTCACATTTAGGTCTTTCATCCATTTTGAGTTTATCTTTGAGTATATTTTAAGAGAATGGTCCAGTTTCATTCTTCTGCATGTGGCTATCATATGCAGTTTATTATTGTCTGTCACTTGTTGGTTTGCATTTCACATTGTTGATGGTGTCTATTGATGAAGAGAAGTTTTTAATTTTAATTTTTTTCTTCTCCTATTTCCTCTTTACCATTGTCTTCTTCTAGAAGTTATATAAGACATTTATTATACTTTATTATTATATACATCATTTTTTATATCTTAGCTTTATCAGATTGCACTGTATGTAACTTCATCAAATGTATTTTTCATTTTACTAATTCTATCTTTAGCTAGACAAACTCAGAGTTTTGTGGGTTTTTTTTTTTTGACTTCTTGATGATGATTCTCCCTCTACATGTAACCTCAAAGCCTAGACATAAAATTACCTTGCTGTTCCTTAATATGTAGTAGACTTAGATTTTGTTTACACTCGCAATACAGCTGTGCCTCATGAACCCAGGTTTATGTGAGACTTTCCTGATAGGTACTCTATCTTGGATGCCTTTAAGACTTAAGACTTATTTTCTATCCCATAAATTCATGTAGCTATAAATATGAAAGCTCAAGATCTCCAGGAGTTGTTAAAATCTTCAGGGTAAAATCTATTTTGGATACCACTCACAAACCAGAGTTCTGGCTTTTACTTTGATTTTGACTTTGGCCTCTGAAGGTATCTTCAATTCTTCTATGTCAGCAATGTGTTCTTAATGACTGCTTTTATTTTATTCAGCACTTTTATTTTATTTTTTATTTAATTTGTAGTAAGAAAGGTCACTGAGGGTATGTGGTCTACCATACAGCCAGTAAAAGAAATCTAGTTATCTTGATAACAAAAACTTACACACATCAAAATAAGTGTACTTCATGCTTTATTTTGAGAAAGAATTATTTTTTTTGTTTTACCTATTGCTTTAATACAAGAAAGTTACTGAGGATTTGTCTTGTATTTAACTCAACTACCTTAGCAAGTATAGTATTTTAGTGAATTTCTTTCCATTTATTTTTATCTATGAAGTTCTGTTATTCATAAGCATTTTTTTCTATTTTTCAATAGTATTTTAATACAATAATGCCTATAGTATTAAATAATTAACCTATTATTTTAATCAACTTAAATGTTGATTTTTATTTGTGTAATTATGAATTATTTTTATATAAGGTCTCGTAACATTTATATATTGTTTGCTTATTAGAATAGTTGTTTAAGTTTGCAAAGTTTAATTTTGTAGCTATTGAAGTAAAGCTTGTTTTTTCTCCCTATTAACATCATCCAGTGAGCCCCATTTAGAAGGTTATTCATAAAGCACACAAATATGTACTGATGATTCTTGAAATAAAGCAAGTGAGCCAACTAAAAGAGCTCTCAAGGCCAAAGTTGGAACAATTTGAGCAGCAAGATAAATGAATTAGCACTAGGTTATTACCCAATATATAAAATAAGTACCCATGAGTCCATATTGATATAAATAAATGTTTGAATAAACTTATAAATGGAGGAGAAGAGACAATCCCATGTAGGAGAATTTCAAATAAATTAAAGAGATACTCTACTCTCAAAGAGAGGGAGCCTAACTCCCCACTCTTTGAATTTGGGTTTTGTCTAGTGCCTTCTTTCCAAAGAATAGAGTGTGGGAAGGGGAAAAAGAATAACTTCACTGTATAGAAACCTGATAAACATTATTTCAAGAAAAAGATGATCAAAGTCAAAATTAACCATCATAAATCATGTTGATAAAATGACATGAGATGATGACAATGACATTTTACCTCTATTATGTTCCTTCCTAAAACCTATAACTTCAGTTTTACCAGAAGAAAAATATCACACAAATACCAATATTGGAGCATCCCACAATATATCTAACCAACATTCATCAAAACTCAAAGTCATTGAAAACAAGCAACCTTTGAGAAATTTTCATAGTGGGGAGTCTAAAGAGACAGGACAACTAAATGTAATGTGGATAGAATCCTGGAACAGAAAAAGGACATTAGGTAAAAATAAAGAAATCTGAATAAACTATGGAATTTAGTTAATAATAATGTGTCAAAATTAGTACATTAATTGTAATGGATGTGACCTGCTTTTGGAAGATGTTAATAGTATATGTGGGACATATAAAGACCATCTGCACTAGGACTACCTTCTTAATTTTTCTATAATTCTAAAACCATTCTAAAAAGAGAGTCTATGAAACTGATGAATTACTGAACTCTACATCTGAAAATAATGATGTTGGCTACTTAAATTTAAATTTAAAAAAGAAATAAAAATTAGAAAAAGAAAAAAAAAGTCTAATAATAAAAATAAATAAGGCCAGGGAAAGGTATAAAGTTGAGGTGCTTTGAGGGAAGTTGGTGTCAATTCAATTCTGAATACTTCTTGATCCAGATATATTACTATTCAATGTATTTTACATCTTGAATACAATGATACTCCTGAATTATCAGTGATTGCCTGCAAGTTACCCTGGAACCATTGCATCTAAATGAGTGAGCATTGTCCAATTTGTACCATAAGTGAACATCTTTTTTTAAAAAGGAACTAGGTAATTGAAATAATAATTATCCATCATCATTTATTATAGCCTATGATGGGAGCTACTGCTCCAACCTAGTACACTTAGCAGAAACATGAACTTTTATAAATATTGAATGATAATTAATCAAATTGAAATACTTTGCTCCAAGACATAAACCTTAATTCTTTATAAAATTAATTGAATTCAAAGTAATATTTTTATAGGTTTGGGTAACTATTCATTAATACCAGGGGACATTTACAATTGCATGACTTTAAGAACATTTAATAGAAATACAGACTCACAGTACTAGAGGAGATCATCTGCTTCTAGTCCCTCATTTACTCTTCATGGAGAAGAGATCAAATGGTCTGGACAAGATGCATTGTTTGTCACAGAGTAATTAGAATTTATTTCAATTTTCCATTGAAACTTAGAAGTTGAAGCCAAGAGACTTGGGTTTGGGTCCTGAATGTGCCCCTTATGGGGCTGTAAGAAAATAAGCTGGTTCTTTAAATTTTATTTCTCTAAGTATTACTTTTCTTTATTATGAAATGAGGATAAAGATCATGATATAGTAATAATTCTCCAAGTATTTCATAATGCTGTTTAAGGTTTCAATGGCAACTTGTACTGGAAGGAACTCTAATATCACAAAGGAAAATACAACTTATTAATATTGCTCTTATTTTTATTAAATTTTATCTGCTGTATTTCATGTCTGATTTTCCCTTTGTAGATGGATACATTAATAACTAGGCCAAGAAGCCAAGTCTTACATAGATGTTAATATTTATTTTATATATACTGAGGTATGGATAGATTGCACACTTTTAATCAATTTCATGTATCTCTCTCTCTCTATCTCTCTCTCTTCTTCTCTCTCTCTTTCATTCTTTGTTTGCCTATAGCCTGTTGGGTACTTTAATTTGGTTTGCTCAGCTTTATAGTACTAAGAGTAGAAAAGAGTGTTCCTCTGCAGCCTTTGATTGTCTTCACTCTCCCTCCTTCTTATACTTACTCTTTCTTCCAGTGACTTCTGCAATAGTATTTCTGCCTGGTTTTTCTTCTACTTCTTTGAAGAGTCCATTGTGGTATTTCCTTCTTCCTGTACCTCAGACAGTAATTTAACTGTGAGTTCTATAGTTAACATCCTTGTCTTTTCATTACAAGTGTTCTTCCTGGGTAACTAAATTTAACTTTCATTACCCCAAATTTATAGAATATATCAATTACCTTCATATTTTGATTTCTAGCTCAGACCATTATCTTGAATTTCAGACTTATAAAGCTAACTACCTATAGATACTTCTCCCAGAGTATTTAATAGTCACATTGAATTCAGAATATCTAGAGACAAAGTCATGGCACCATAGCCCCCTCTCTTTAATTTCCATAACCTTCCTCTCAACTTTTAACTCATATCAATCTGTTGTACACTTCAGATTCCTAGAAGCTATCTGAAGCTTTGTCTTCTCTTAACATTCTCATTTCTAACTGTGAAAAACATCCTAATGAGTTTATTTCCCAAATAATTAATTAAATCTGTCCCTTTTCAGCATTTCCACCTCCTCTGTTTTGGCTAAGGTTTCCATGATCTCTTCCTCATACCTTTACTATAGTCTCTTAGTTCAGGTACCTGGGATTTAGGTAACTAACTCGTCTATATAATTCACATTTCCCAAGGTTTCTAAATTACATGTAAGCCATGTGACTTTACTGTTTAAAACCGTTTGGTGATTCCCTGTCTATCACATTATTAAAGACCAAAATTTCCTGGAAAACAATCAAGGTTCTTCATGATCTGAGAATCTTTCCATCCTTGTCTTTCTCAGTTCTCCACATTCTATGCTTAACATCCCAACTGAAATACCTTTTTAAAAAGGTTTTATCTACTCATTTCAGGGAGTGAGAGTCAGGGGTGGGCAGAGGGAGAGGGAGAGAATCTTAGGCAGACTCCCCATGCAGAGCCTGAACTTTGGATCTTATCCCATAACTCTGAGACCATTACCTATGCCAAAACCAAGGGTCAGATGCCCAACCAGCTGAGCCACCCAGGAGCCCTAGCTGAAATGCCTTTTAACGAATATTCACTTTATGTAGTCTGTGTTATATGCAGTCAGTCTATTGTGTTCAAGATCCAAGTCAAATGTTACTTCTTATGATTTCTTGAGACAAAGTATAGCAGTCCACATCTCTAACAATTTTTCATGGAAATGAAATTAGTTTTTATGTATATACTTTTATTTCTAGGCTATAAGGTACCATATTCTACTATAGGGTAGAATAGTCAGCCACTCCTGGTTATTCACTTGACAAAGTTAAGTTAGAATTGGAAAGTGGGAAAAAAAAGAAGTGTAAAGTGGAAGAAGATTCCCTTTGGTGTATATCACATGAATAATTGTAAAGTAATCAATAAATATCTAAATTGGTGGAAACTGGTATTTTTATAATTCAGGTATGATCAGCTGTCATTACTTGTCAACAGAGAAGTGAAAGGGATCAGTGAGTATAGGACTCCTTGGTCCAAATTCCCTTCCAATCAAAAGGATTTCCTAATTTGAAAATTAATCAAAATATTCTGTTCTGGGAACATTTATTTAAGCGTTGCTTATGCATTTTTCCTATGATACCGTCTCAGGAAAACTTCTGGTCACTAGTGTTACCACAGGAAAGTTGTTGTTAAGGTTGGGTCTGCTAATGAACTCTATAAACACATTCAGCATCTGGCAGACATTCCAAGGTGAAAGCCAAGCAGATGGCTAATTTAATATAATCTAAGTGACTTTGGATCAGATAAAGCAATTGAATTAACAGCACTTTAACTCCGCATACATCAGTTCCCAGCCATTCCTACCATTTCATTCCAATAGGCACTTCTTCAGGATGAAAATCATTGCTAATTGAAAGCTCATATGGTAATGTTTATGCCTGTAAATTGTGTGGTTAAATAGCATATTAAAAACATGTGGGCATGAATATTAGGATTGGGAAATGGGTTTAATATAGAATAAATCATAATGCCCTTAGAGTTGCTCTATGGATTTTAAATCACAAATTGTATTTTATCCATTGTGCCTACTGTATTAATCTCAATTTCATTCAGACTCTTTCCATTAGATCCACTGGGATTATGGTTGATTCACAATGACTTTCAACTTGCTATCCTGAGGGATAGGTATGTATGTGTGTGTGTGTGTGTGTGTGTGTGTGTGTGTGTGTATTGATAGATTTTTTTTTATTCCATACAATATGTGTTTATAATGTATTCACTGCACTTTGCAAAGTAACCTTATTTTTTTCTTTTTTTATTGTTACTTAAATTTTTTTTCCAGTGTTCCAAGATTCATTCCCCATTCCCCACACCCAGTGCTAAGTAACCTTATTTTATAAAGAGAGATTCAAGTGCAGCACAAAGTTGTAAGTAATTAGTCTCAAGTCACTTAGCCAGGAGGTAGCAGAGTAATCCCACAGTTGGTGACTTTTAGCTGTAGTGGAAGAGCATGGACACAGTGGTTAGAAAGGCCAGGGTTCAAATTCTGGTACTGTGACTAACCACCTGGGTTGCACACCAACACTGTGCTTATTGAGAGGACCACTTGGCGATGCTTGTAACTCATGGAACACAGTATATCCGGTACTTGATAAATATAAATCATTATTGTCAGTATCTTCTCACCACCATCACCTTTATTTAGTATGATAGCCATCCTTTAATCAATGTATTCAATAAGCATTCATTTACCCTTTGCAGAGAGAATGGTAGTTCTAAGCACTAATAATAGAAGGGTAACATAAAGGAGGGGAGATAATAGAGCAAAGTGAACAAGGATGTGGACTTTGAAGTCAAAGTGCCTACATACAAATTCCAGCACCTGTGCCCTTGAAAAAGGAATTAATTCTCCCTCTGCTTTATTCTTTCCATGTGAATATGGAATTAATAAAAGTACTTACTTCACAGGTGGTTGCTTTAATGTGTTAATATATATCTAGGCTTTGAACATTGTTTAGAGTACAGTACGCATTACAGAAGTGATAGGAAAACACTAAAATATAAAGCTGCATGAGGAAGAAGATTATTTTACTATTTTGTTTACTACTTTAGAAAATTAAAAATATTTGTTTAATATATGAGAAGTAAATTCCTTTTGTTGGAGGGACATGCAGTCTAGTAAAGACTTAGAATCACACAGATCACAATCAAAGTATCTTTTCTGCATATGCTACATAGAATTATGCTTTACACATGACTCCTGCCCTCTTAGAGGGATTTGTGAGAAGCAAGAAAAACATTAATGAAATATGTGTGATGATTTCACAATTAATTATTTTGCTAGAGGCACAGACTTTTGTCTGTGGATAATTCAATGAGAAAAGAAAGAATTCTGCCTTTGAGTCCAAAGAAACTTTACTGACACCATGATCTCTTTAGGCAATGTGGACTTGCATGATGCCATTTTACACTCACAGCTCAAATGAGTACAGTTAATATAAAACTATGCCTCCCTCTACATTGCCAGTACCTCCCAGTTCAGCACTTCTCCTATCACTGGTATCTCACATCCAAATGAGCAAAAGGACATATCATAAGGAAATATAGGAGAGCACCTATAAGTCTGACCTCAACTCTCAGTTTGGAGGTAATTTTATTACTTTCTTGTAGAACCTTGACATCTTGTGATATACATTACTTAACTGAACATTAATTTTCACATGGAATTTTCCAAGCTGAAGAGTAACCATTGAGCTACTCTCAATAATACTAGGACCATGTATGCACACACACATGCACACACGCACACAAACAGTATCCTTCAAGTATACTTCAAGCAGGAGAGATGATTGGGTAGAACTTGGCTGTCCTATATATCCCACTAGCATGTAAGCTGTAAGAAAGTTTTTCCAGTTTTCACCTGGAAATGCCAGATCAATAGCTTTTAGTTTTAAATGGCAGAATCTTGTACTTTCTTTCACATGTGTCTTTCTAGGACCCTCTAAGAAGACAGAAGAGCAGTCTCTTCATTTGTTCCTAGGTGTAGTGTTTGCTCTTGTTTCTGTCTTCTCTAAAATTCTTCCTCTATGTAGGCATGTATCTGCAAGGGCTGGCTGTGCCCTCCAGCAAATCATTCATGTGATTATCTCATGCCTAACTTCTAAGGTTCGTGGTTTATCTGCTTTTATTTTCCAACTTTCTAATGGAGGAAATGCCCTTCCCAAATCTCTTTTGTTTTGAAGTACAGATCTCAAGCATAGTGCATAAGACCTCTAGATGAACCAGTATTTTTTTTTAATCATACCAGCCTCTCTTTCCCAAACTTTAGTGCTCACATTCTGAGGCTTTTGTCGCTATGTTTAAACTTGGGTTCTATCAACTGCTTTATTCCTTTTCCATGTTTCCAAACTCCAATTGGAAACAAATTTCAAAATTTTTCCTCCATAGTAACTCCAGAACCATGAAAAGGGGGGAATGTGACAAGACACCTGTGTAAATGCCACAAGCTATTTTGCCATGGTTATCCACCAGAAGACATAAGTGACTCAAAGAAGACATAGGCTAGCTAAGTCCATGGTACAGAGACATGTCACTGCAATCAGAAACACAAGATAACACAGCACCTCACCACATGCTCAGCTGACCACTTGAAAACCACTGTTTCAAAAATAAATAAATAAAAATAAAGCTAGTTGGGAAAGGAAGGCAAGAGAGAGGTTGAACCATTCACAGCAGGACCTGACCTTGCTTTTAGGTCGAATGTCCAATTTAGCTCATCCTAATTTTGTTTGAGCATTTCCTTTTATAACCGTACATAAAATAAAATATGTATTAGTGTATATGAACAAATGTGTAAGGAAGGAATGTGAGCAAGTAACAATGTGGGTGAGTCATGTGGCTGCATCTGATTTTAGATCCTCTTTAGTTCAAGTCAACAAGTTCTTCTTGCTTGTAGTCTGAAATGTCCTAAAAGCCTCTACACTTCCTTCCTCTCACAGCCAATTGCCCACAGTGCTCATACTGACTTTTCCAGCTCCGTCCACGCTGGCCTTCATTTCATTTCTCAAACTTGTGATGTCCTTTGCCATCCCACAACCTTAACACATGCTATTCCCCTTCAGATCTGAGCTCCATCATTGTTTCTGGGGAAATGCTATAAGACCCACTGGCTACACTGAATCTCCTCATCAAACACTCTCATAGTACTAAACACATCTCACCTGTAGTCCATGACACTTTATATTTATCTTGAACTAACTTGATCAACACCTCTGTCCACCTGTTGCCTGGAAGGCTCATCAAAGCAGGTTCTTCATCTTTTGTTCACTATCTGTTGCTTCAGCTCTGACCCAAATATCTGGCACACAGTAGACCTCAAAGAATATTTGTTGAACAGATTACTGATTTAGATTTTGCCTCTTCATTTTCTTCTTCATTTTTTTTTAACATTTTGGAGCTTTGATTCTGGCCAAGCCCTTTCCTATCCTAATACATGTATTTTTTTTTTTTTTTTTTGGTACTCCTGTTACTACTTTGAGATTTCTTTTCTGGTTAATTAAAGCTCTGATAGTCATAGAAGCTGTAATTTTGGAAATTCCTTAATTGGGAAATGGAGAGGATCTTGATGAACAAAGAAAGGATCACAGGTTTTGCAAGAAAGTTTAGAATTGGTCTTTGATAATCACGAATGTGAAATGGCCATATGATGAGCAAAGAGAGGTCAGAGAGAGAGAGAGAGAAAGAAGGAATCCATACAACACAGGGGCCTGTGGCCACAGCTATGTGCCCTCAGAGGAGTGGATATGAGTATTTGGAATTTGAAAAAGCTTGTTCTTGGCCCGAAATTTAAAGGACCTGTCACTGCAGCTGGCCATGATGAATTAAGTGGAACCTGGTCTAAACAGACCACCCTGCATATTAAACTTCTCAAATGCACTAACAAAGCACTTTTGAAAGTATTCTAACTAGGTCAGCAATACATTTGCCATATATCACACGGATAATTCTAATGTAATTCATAAGTATCTAGGCTTATGGAAATTGATGTTTTCTGTAAATACTGGAGGTGAACAACTCTCACTGCCAGTCAAAACAGAATTAAATTTCAGTCTGGGCTATATCAAGGGAAATAATAGAGATTCATAGATTATAGGGTGAGAGGGGTCAAGTGCTATGTATTATCTGGCATAAACAGAAACTTCCAGACTTACAGCTTTTTTTTCATGGAGTTATAGACAATCTGCTCTCCCTTTGAACTATGTTCCTGAAGGCACCTCAGTGAGATTTTCTGGAGTAAATGATTCTATTGCCTGCTCAAGCTTATTTGAAAGGATTCATCCTAATGCATCCTCTGAGCTTCTCTTTCAAATCACAGTTCATTGCCTTTCCCTGGCCCTCTTGACTGCCTTGATTAACTTTTCCAGAGTTAGATCACTATGATCTCCTCAGAAACCTTAATAACTTCAATAGAAAATCATCCAAAAATTTTCACTGAAATGTTAACAGTGGTTAACTCAGGGTAGAAACGTTGCACCCATGTACACATATCTATTTTTCAAACTTTCTACAATTAGTATGTATTGATTTTATAATGTGTCACTTAATTATTTATTCAGCCAATATTGATTGAGTGCCTACTGTGTACTCTTCAGTCTTCTAGCTGATAGAGATACAGAGGAAATAATGATTGAAATAAATCACCAGAGTGTCATGGAGAACATGTCAGTAAGAGCCATGCTGACTCCTGTCATTACATTTCACGTAATACCTTCCAGAACCAAAAGAGCAGAATCTGTGGCAGGAGCTTCTGGTCTAAAACACGGGAAAGGAAAGATGCAGCAGAGAGGTGAGGAGGCTCTACTTTTTAGTCAATGTAAGAATCTGAGTGTTTATTTTAGAGTGAAGTTAAAATTACTTCCTGAAGGTGAACTAATCTGTTCTTCTGTGTTTTTGGAGTTTCCTGTGGGGTGAAGCATTTAGTGACCGAATTCTTGGCAAGAGTTTGTAATCTGGAGGGATGAAAATTCTAAGAATGGATGTATGCTCAGGAAATAAAGGAAGAAGAAGTCAAAAAGGATGGTTGATCACCACAGATTTTAGCAAGAGAGAAAACAAAAATATCTGTTGACTCACTACTATGCTTATTTTGTGTCCCACTGTTTCCTGGGGAGTTGTTGATATAACAGTGCTATGATACAAGTATTTGAACTTACTATCCAAGATCCTCTAAATATACAATAGATAAGAATGAGATCTTTAAAATACTAGATTTAATTAAATATTAATTTGATGTCAACCGTGTGCTCATCAATAGACAGAATGCCTACCCTGCCCATATAAACTATTCAGTTGTTTAAAATTTTTTAAATGTGACAGGTAGCTAAGGCATAACATATAGATGTCAGCTGCCATTCTCATGGCTTGCCGCAGGCACCTGTCACTTAAAGAAGTATTGAGAGGAGACCTGGATTCCCAGCCCAGGGCTTCAGAAAGAACATATGGCTTCAGGAAGGCTGTCAAAGATGATTCTCTTGCTGACCCTACTCTTGATGGACATCTCTGACTTTGAGCTGCCTGACTCAATAGGAGTTTAGCTTATGGTTTATGCCATAAGACCCTTCTTATGATTTATCTTGGGCTAGCCTGGTCCCTGGGAGGATTCCACCTTCATACACACACATTCAGTTCCAGAATTCCCTGGACATGTTATTTTGGCTATGTCAGGAAATGGGGCACATCTTGGGATCCCTGTGTATGCCTTTTGTCAACCATAACTAGTCACTGTGGCTCATATTCAGGCCCTGACCTTCATGGATGGCCAACAGAGAGAAACTGGGGAATATATGGGAAGACTCTTATTAGGCGTACATCTGTACACTCTTTTAGTCCACCCTTTTCTTGATACACTCAACATAATGGAATTTATCATCACAGAAGTCAGGTGAGCATGCAAGTATGGGTCTACCTTGAGCTTTTCTTCTTCTCTAGGTCTTATTTCTAGCAGGGCAGCTTCTTTAGCTGTGGTCCAAACCTATCTTAAACACATTCTACTCACTGTGTTAAAACAAACAAACAAACAAAGGCACTTGCTAAAGGAGCCTTCTTTGGCTAGTCTCCATATGCGGGGAAAGCAGTCTTTTAACAATGCAAATGAGATGATGGCAATAACCATTTTTCTCCTTAAATATTCACTTTTTTTTCAAAATAAGACAAAATCAGAGAGGGAGACAAAACATAAGGGACTCAACTATGGGAAATGAATTGAGGGTTGCTGGAGGGGAGGTGGAGGGTATGGGGTTTCTGGGCGATGAGCATTAGGAAAGAGCGTGTGATGTAATGAGCACTGGATGTTATATGGAGAAGATGAATAACTGAACTCTACCTCTGAAACTAATAATGCACTATATGCTAACTAATTGAATTTAACTAAAATAAGTTTAAAAGATCATCATTTTAAATGTTTTTAAGTGACTTCCCATTGCCCTCAGAATAAAATCTTGATGAAGACCTTGGTATCCTCCAACTTCCCAGCTTTATCATATGCCATGTGCCCCTTGCATTCTTGGATTTGTCCACATGAGTTTTCTCTTAGGACCCTTAAAACTTCCACTTAATTTATCTCTCCTCTGTGCTTTTGCACATAAGATTCAGTTTGTCTAGAGAGAACCATTTCCCTATGACTTGCTGCCCCACCCTTTAACACATGTTCATGACCCAGCACTTACACACCATTTCCTATCTATAAGGCCGCATGAAGTCTTCATGGTCAACATGCCCATATATCCCAGCACATGACCCACAAAGCACCAATGACACTAACCAGCTTAGCCGAATTGTTGATTTTTCTTGCTGGTTTAGAAATTCAGTGAAGATAGGAACTCTTTCTTTGTATCTACATATTTGATAAATAATTATGGATTGGATGACTTGAAAGCCTAGATTTTTCTTTTGCTCTGGAGTCTTTATCTTTCTGGAAAAGAAAGCAGACACAAACATCTTTAATGTATGTCCTACCTGACAGGAAGAAATTCTGACTGTGGACCTAAAGCTTGTGTTTACATTATGGGTTGAACTGTGTGATTTTTAATACCATCTTTGTGGTATTTTTTTTTTGTCCCTTAAATAGGTTTATTTCCAGTTATATAATACAGGTCACGTATGGTTCAGGAAATGGAATTCCAAGGGACGTATGATTCAGGAAATGGAATTCTGTCTCATGTATTCTTTTCCAGAAAACTTAATTCAAACTGACCCTTGAATCTTTGACAACGCCACTAGCCATTAATATGAGAAACATAAACAAACAAATAAGTAACTGAAATTCACAGATGTCTGCAAGGGACCCATGACCCTACCTGCTTAAGACACAAGGACAATGAGAAAGTTCTTCACTAGCAATTTACCAGTAAGTTGTCTTGCAATTTTCCAAATTTTCTCCATCTGAGCAATCAGGAGTATAATTAAATACAATGAGGTGTTGAAAGCTTTTTCAGGTAATACAGAACAAGATTAACTATTCAGTTATCCTTTATAAACCTACAATATCACTTCTCTTATTTCATAAACTTATCTTACAGAAGATTGTTGTGGCTTTTTTACTACCCCATCATTATTGTCTTGTAATTCCACCCATTTTTCAGATGGGAAGACTAAAGTAAAGAGCAATTTATTCTTCACTTGGCAGCAACAGTATAAATTATCATGATGTGAAAATAGCAGTGATCACATATTTATATGATTTTTATATAAAACAATAACTATGACAAGTATTTTCATTGTACATATCAAAGCAACATCAGACAGTGCTACAGGAGATGTAAAAATCATATAAAGCAGATATAAGAATTTAAAAACATAGCAGACTGGGTTATTTATCATGGGGGGGTATATGTTCTTTATGATTCACTAGTTTCTGGGTCATTGCCGAGTGACAGTCCACAATAGTTTGTGTATTTAGCATAATGACCCAGAGTCATCTAATCAATTTGAGTTATTTTCATATCCTCAGGTTCAGGAGTTAGAGAATTGTGTCATGCATTTTTTAAAGATTTCAAGCTTAGAATTGAGGTATTAAAGTTTATTATGTATACTTTGTGCAGTCAATAAACAACATGATTTCAGTGGTAAAATTCAGGCTGGTTTGACTCAGAAGACCTGACATGAAGAGCTGCTCTCCTTAGGGCCCCCAGCATCCTGCAAACACTTGTCAGATTCTACTGTGATTGGTTATACATCTGTCTTCTCAATTAGGCTCTTAGCCCCAAAGAGGAAGAATTGAATTTTCTTCTGTATAACACACAGCACCTGGAGCATAGTAGGCAATCTGTAAGTGTTTCCTAGAGGAAGGAGACCCACTTGGAATAGCTCGTGTCATGATTGGATAGAGGCCAAGAAACTCTGAACTTCCAGGTTCTTCAAATCTAGTTAGGGATAAAAACCCCACTTTTTGTACCAAACATGGGCATGTTTATAGTTAGGTAATATGTATGTGAAGCACTGATAATCATTGAGAAATTCAGATTGTTAAGAAAAATTATTCAAGGGGCACCTAGGTGGCTCAGTTGGTTAAGTGACTGCCTTCGGCTCAGGTCATGATCCCGGAGACCCGGGATCGAGTCCCACATTGGGCTCCCTGCTCGGTGGGAAGCCTGCTTCTCCCTCTCTCACTCCCCCTGCTTGTGTTCCCTCTCTGGCTGTGTTTCTCTCTGTCAAATAAATAAAATCTTAAAAAAAAAATGATTCAAAACATGGAAAGGATTATAGAAAGTCTTTTTGTTGTTCTGCTAGACATTATCTAACAGTCCCGCCAAGGGATTTCCCAGGGTTCTTGTCTTGTATATTCCCTGTTTGACTTGTCATTTACTATCATTATCAACATTGCAGGCATACCTGTTACCCTGCAGAAAATGGATGGTGATGTAATTGATTCCAATCCTATAGCAATGGGAATGTGTTTTATACAGTTTTTGACCAAAGATTACAGAATTACTTCCCCTTGATGAACCTTAACTTATTTTGTACCTGGACTAATAATCTTTGTCAGACAGTTTTTTTTTTTCTTTCAGTCATTATAAATATTTCCAGACCACAGTGCCTTTGAACCAGATTCAGTATCCTGGTGATTTTATCATCAGTTAGCTAAACAATCTTTGATATGTGCTTAGCTTATATTTGCATATAATTTATTATTTTACCTTTTTGAAAATTATACTTTGACAAGGTAAAATTCATATATAGTTTGTATAATCATGTTTTAAAAGTACCAAGGAAACACAGATCCCCCCACATTATGATTTTGTAATATATTAATTAAAAAAAATTTCCCATGGAGAGAAAGAGTATGAGCAAAGTAGGGAGGGGCAGAAAGAGAGGGAGAGAAAGAATATTAAGCAGACTCCATGCTCAGCTCAGAACCCTACAGGGGCTTAATCTCATGACCCTGAGATCATGACCCAACTGGAAATCAACAATCAGATGTTTAACCAACTGAGCCACCCAGCACCCCTATATTTAATTCTTAGAATATTGATGTGAGAAACCAAATGTGTGTGTGGGGGCGCTAATCTATAGAGTGCAAGTTGAATTTTGTATGAAATTATATTTTTAGGACAAACAAGATGGATCAAGTATAGAAAATAGATTTTGATAATGAGTATACTAGTGGGAATGTGATACATTTGTCAATATGGAGTGCAGGAAACAAAAATACCAACAGGCCAGGAAATAAACCAGTAAGGGAGCCTGGGGGAAGTGGAGGTGTTGGATGGGAAACTGACAACGCTGAGGAATTCTAATTCCAGTATCTCTGGAGGATAAAAATCTAAAAAAAAATAAATAAATGAAATAACGACGACATAATTATGTAGGCATTTTTCTATGAAATATTTGGTTCAAACTCCACCTTAAAATAGGCTGTTTGGGGAGGGAAATTCAACAACTGATTCAAAATAGCAATGCCAGTTAAAGGATGACTTGTTTTGATTCAAAGCATGTATATGAATAAAGAATTGGATTTTCCTAAATATGTATATATATATATATATATATATATATATATATATATATATATGTATGCGTATGTATATACTGGGGTTTCTGCTATTTGCCAAGCTTTTATAAAGCACATAGCAGATATTTTTTAAAAAAATGTAAGGCGTGGATCTTTTCTCAACAATGTGAAATCTATTGGGAAAGAAAGGCATAGCAATAAAAACAAAGGAAGCGGGAGGACCATTTAGATAGAAACATTAGGGTTTGTGGGGAAAGCAGACTATGAGGACAGCTGCTTCTTGAATACCATAATTATGGCCATTCTGAACCCTTCTTGATATTTGTCCTCAATCTTCAGCTTAGGGAAATTCTTATGAACAGATAAAATAACTAAGTGAGTAGATTCATATAATTTTACTAGGAAATGGGTTCCTTTTCAGTGAATAGAGGTGTCGACCTGGACTCTTGTGTCTGACCCTCAGTCAGATGTATGTATCACTTGGCTCAGACCTGCCTGTGGGCAGTGTCGCTTGTCTGCATGTCTCAGGGAGAAAGATGGGGGATAAGCCCTTTTGCAGCTCTGGTCTTCTTTCCTCCTCTCAGCCCTTTGAGGGAATAAAGGCGCAAATCATGCGGGCCTGGCCTTTGCTGTTTTCTGTAAATCTCTGAATTCGCTACATTTTCCTTTATTGCTCAAATACACTTAGAACAAAATTTGGTTGGGAAGAGGGGTATGAAAAAAATTGAATCTCATCTGACCTCATTATTGGAAATATCATTGAGAATATTTAAAGTGCTCTTTAATTTTTTCCCCTATGTATCACTCTGTGTTTATACATATGTGAGCATGCTTCTAGAGAATTTCATTTGTCGTATTGAAACAGTTTATTTTTCTTGTTCATTTAATGTTCTTTCATAAATATTCTCCTTGTAATTATATGTTCATAATTATTTTATATTGCTGCATAAGATTTAAACTTGGTATACTTCACTTAGATGTTTATCTAGTTGTAGGCATTTATTTAAATATTACTTTGCTGTTTTAAATAATTCTGCCTAAATATATTTGTGAATGTCTCTATGTTTTCATATGAATGACTATAAACTCTAGATCCTAAAATAAACATTTTTAATATCTTAACTAGTTTAAAAGCGACTATGTTTTATAATCTATGTGTATTTAATGTGGTTATTAAATATTATTAACAAGCTCTATTAAATTGAGCACATGTCCTAGAATCACTATTAGTTTAGAATCTAAAAGTAAGTATTTCCTTAGTGTAAATTCCTAAATTAATGATAATAATCATATAGGAGGATATAAATGTGATAAAAATAAATTGTAATATCAGAAATAGAATAGAAAAAAGAAGAAACTTATTATCAAATGCTCAATAAGGTATACATAGAAACATTTAATGAAAATAAAATATCAATAAATGACAAATTTTCAAGTGTTAGGTTTATACAAGTTGTAAATATCATTGCCACTTACAACAGAAATACAAAAATAGATATTAAGAATGAAAATAAAACCAAAGTTGGAAAAAACTATCACAAGTAATTTTATAAAATATATTTTTAAAGGTTTTACATTTAGATAGATAAATCAAGAACAAAATTCAGGAAATTACAAACAATATTCAGAAATAATGAGAAAAATATATAAATACTGACAGATACAGAAAATTAAACATGTATCTATGGAGTCATTTGGAAAATCTAAACCAAATAGATTTCTAGAACAAAACATGTTAATAAAGGTCACCAAGAAAACATATAGACGATAAACAACACGTTAAAAAAAAGCAAAACAGACTGAATCTATATGAATTTTGAGAAGGTTATCAAAGAGCCATTTCTAGTCAAAATTGAAGGACTCAGATATTTTTCCAGATATATTATGTTGAATATTTAAATGACAATTTTTATATTCTTTAAACAATTTATGACATTGGGGAATGTATATGCATTTAATGTCATTTTCTAAAATGTTATTTTAAGAGGGTGCTTGGGTGGCTCAGTACCTTGAGCTCCAACTCTTGATCCTAGCTTGGGTTGTGATCTCGGGGTCATTGAGCCTCGTCCTGAATGGGAAGTCCGCTTGAGGATTATCTCTCTCCTTCTCCCTCTCCTCCCCACTCTCTCAAATAAATAAATAAACCTTTACAAAAAATTCAAAAATATCATTTTAAGAAAATGAAAATAACCATGTACTGAAAACTAAAAGGCAATTCATTTAGGAATGCCAATGTAAATTCCAAGTAAAATAAATATTAGTAATTGAACCTATACATAAATTTAAAATATATTGCTTCTTTTTTTTTAAAGATTTTATTTATTTATTATATGACAGAGAGAAACACAGCTAGAGAGGGAACATGAGCAGGGAGAGTGAGAGAGGGAGAAGCAGGTTTCCCATTGAGCAGGGAGCCTGATGTGGGGCTCGATCTGGAACTCGGGAATCATGACCCATGCCAGAGGCAGATGCTTAATGACTGAACCACCCAGGTGCCCCCAAAGTACATTGCTTCATGATTAGTAAATTATTTAAGCATTTTCTATGTGTGAATTACTGTCCTAACACTCTTTAAAAATGTAGATATGAAGTAGATGCATAATAAATAAGGTCTTTGGAGAACTAACACTCCTTAGGGAGAAAGAGTCGCCAAATAATAAGTTTAACAGTTACATAGAGATTTTTGACCAATGCTGTAATGTAACTATAAAGATGAGATAGAAAGCATTCAGGGACACCACTTCATATAAAGTGGCAATGGGCACTTCTGTAAGTAGATAACATTTGTCCTCAAGAGAGTTTCATTTTAGGGGCACCTAGTTGGCTAAATTGGTTAAACCACTGCATTCGGCTCAGGTCATGATTCTGGAGTCCCCGGATTGAGTTCTGCCTGGGGCTCCCAGATTCACAGGGAATCCGCTTCTCCCTCTGACCTTCTCCCCTCTCATGCTCTCTCTCTCTCTCTCTCTCAAATAAATAAATATATTTTTTTAAAAGAGAGTTTCATTCTAGAATATTTTTTTTAAAGGTTACAATATATTTCAGGTTGATTTTTTTTCTTTTTTTTAATCTAATTTAATTTTATTTTATTTTTAATGTTACTAAAATTTCTTTTTTTTTTTCCAGTGGGTACTGGGGACACCTAAAGCGTGGAGCACTGGGTGTGGGGAATGGGGAATGAATCTTGGAACACTAGAATAAAATTCTTTGATGAAAGTCAATAGTCATTTCTTGTAAAAGTGTTAGCAAAATAGAAGTGAGTGGATACTTCCTTGACTCTTTCTCTTATCCTCTTACTCCCCTCCCTCTTTCTTTCACCACTCCTATAAAAACAGTATTTCCCCCAACTAATAAAAGAAAACCACAGTGTAAAATGTATAAATGCTGCTTTAGAGGTTGTCATATTTGCATGTTATATGGTAATTTTTAAAGAAACCAGAAGAAAATGAGCTTAAAAAGTTTAGAAATATTAAGGTAATATAACAAAACAGGTGAAAACAAAAAAAAATTAATTTAAAAGAACCAATAGCTTACAATGTATATTGTATGATAAAATCTAATTACATAGTATAATGAAGGGGGAAAAAGTACCTTCACAGTAAAAATAAAATAAAAGCCAACCTTCTAGGGATACATTTATCAAAAACAAATGGTTTTTATATAAAATAAATTCTAAAGAGTCTTCTGAGGATATAAAAGAATTAAAGGAGCCTCAAATATTGGAGAACATCAAGGAAGTAAAGAGTATTTAAAAAAATAAATAAATCCAATGTGACCTATTCAAAATATCAACAGTCTCTAATATAAAGAAATAATGGAAAACTCATTTTGAAAACTGAAAGTGCATAACAAAAATTTTTAGATGTATCATAAAGCTTACCATGACTTTATAATATATTTTGATGGCTTGCAGCATTATTCTCCCTACGTCCTGCTTCCCATTTCACACTCTTTCCAGATTTGTCCTGGCTAGCCTCACTGACTTCTTACTCTAGATGGACTTCAGTATCAGGCTATTGGTACTAAACCAGAGATACTCAAATCACTGAGCAGAAATGAGTGCCGATTCACACTCTGTAGCAATTTAATATATGTTATAATTTGTATTTCAGGTAAATGAATAAATATGTTAATTAATGCTACAGGGATAAATGCTAAATACTTTTAAGACCTAAAAAGTGAGTTAACGTAGATTATCATGACAAAATAAATGAAGATATATGAAATACTTACATGTAAAGAAGAAAACTAAAAGTTCTAGGAGGAAATGTAAGTGCGGAACTTAATTTTTTTTTAATGTGGAAGATCTTTCTAAACATAACACATAACCCAGAAATTACAAAAGAAGGATTAAAATGCTTCATTGTCTTTTTTTTTTTCATTGTCTTAAATATAAGGGTGGTCAGAAATATCCTGTGCTTAAAAGACCAATAGTAAATTGATAACAACCATTTGTAATTTGTGACACAAAATGGTTAATTTTTTCATACAAATTAGTCTTAAAAAATGCTTGGATAAAGCACTTCAAAGAAATACAAGTGACCAGCAAAGAGAGAAAAACACACATAACTTCAGTCTTGATTAGAGAAATGAAACTGGAATATTAATTTTGCTTATGATCCTGCCCTGCCCTCTCCCTGCTTTTTAGGAAAGTATGACAAAAGGATGTGTGTGCCAATGCATAGCAAAACAGGAAATAGCACATAGGCTGGTGTGTTTCTGTGCAGAAAGGGTTAACATAGCCCACCTAAGACTGACGTTCTTAGAAAGGCCTGCTTGGGAAGGAGGCGGCCAGGAACTTGAATTTCTGTAGGGTTTCCACTTTTCCTGATGTATAAGACTGACTGTGCCTAGAATGTTTATGTAATAATACAGTTTCTGTCAAACTCTTTCCATCCTTCTGGAATTTTGATAAATGCCAGATAGAAGGTGCCTACATGGACAGCCTCCAGTGAAAACCTCAGGCACTGCATCTCTAATGGGCTGGAGAGAGAGATCACACACACACACACACACACACACACACACACACCCTTGCCTTTTGGTTGCTGGAGGAAGAGTGTTCACTGTGGCCCCTCGTGAGATTGAGAGTGTCTAAGGAACTGCATATGGGCTCCTCCAGACTCTGCTGCCTGTTTTACCCGTCTGATCTAGCTGTGTGACCTTAGTTGTGTTACTGTAATAAATCCCAGCCATGAGTGTAATTGTATGTTGAGTCCTGTGAGTACTTTTTCAGAGTCCTGTGAGTCTCTGAACATGGTCTTCTGTTTCCCAGTTGTGCCTCCTTGATGGAAAAACATTTGGCAAAACCGTCAAATATGCATAATCTTTGTCTCAGCAATTCCAATAAAAAATAGGCTTGTATAGGTGAAAACCGTGGGAAGTTCCGGTAGGGCAAATTCCAAACTTACTTTCAACTGGGAGAGAACGTTGCATTAAATATGGTAATCCTGCAAGTGTAATTGCTAGGTGAAAAGTATAATTGTATAGCCGTTACTCTTGATACATTGTGCCAGATTTGTTTTCCAGAAGGGTTGCGTCCTAATGTGCACAGATGCTATACTTATTACCGTGTTAGCTTTTGACCACCTGTCCTTCACTGGTTTCCATTGTATATGTATTGCTGCTTCAACAAAAATGTAAAATTCTTTATTTAAATGGATGTTTCTTTTCTGAGTTGAATATCATTTTATCTGTTGCATTTTGTTTTTTCCTGAGTTTCCTGATTCTGGCCTATGTCTAATTTTTTTTTAAAGATTTTGTTTATTTATTTGACAGACAGAAATACAGCTTGAGAGGGAACACAAGCAGGGGCAGTGAGAGAGGGAGAAACAGGCTTCCCGCCGAGCAGGGAGCCTGATGTGGGGCTTGATCCCGGGTTTCTGGGATCATGACCTGAGCCGAAAGCAGTTGCTTAACCAACTGAGCCACCCAGGCGCACCTGGCCTATGTCTAATTTTTTATCAGTTTATTAGATGTAGCACATATTTTTCTGAATATGATTTCTATTTGATTTTAACCAAATAAGCACATCTAAAAGTGTTAAAATTCATTTCAAATTATAAAAACAAATATTTGAGTAATGTGCCAATATATTCTTTGATGATTTCAATTATCATTGAAAATTTATTAGCAATTTGAATGATATAAAATTATGACACTTATGTATTTGCATATAACTCATTAATTTAGAGGTAATTTATTATTTTTTCACTTTCAAAGTATTTAAGTATATTCTGATTTGATATACTACATATTATTTTCCTATCTATACATGTTTCACTGGCTTATCACAAATTTAAGCATTGCATACAGTCTATAATCTTTATGGAAATCTATTAGGAGATATATGTATATATGCATATATAGGGAGAGAAGGAGAGAGAAATATATAATATAATAAATATATGATATAGAAATACATAATATAATGTATAACATATTGTATATTATATATTTTTTAACAAGCCAGGAAACAAGTGTTGGAGAGGCTGCGGAGAAAGGGGAACTCTTTTGCATCTTAATTACTGTTTCTTAGTGAGTTATTAACTTAAAATTTATTTATGTAAAACAATCTGTGCATATTGTGGACTAATTAAAAATAAAGGCAAGAAAAAGGCACTAGGAATCATCCTTAATCTAACAATTGATGGTTAATCATTAGTCACATTTTGTGTGTCTTCTAGAATATTTCCTATGCTAATATGTACTCATACCATGTAGAATGATTTTTATCCTGTTGTTCATTGGTTTGTTCTGCTTGATAATCTACCATGAACTTATTTTCATGTTACTATTTTTCTATTACCAAACCTTTAATTGCTAAATAGATTTCCATAAAAAGATTTGGCATGATTATTTAACCACTTCCATGTTTCAGGAAATGTATGTTATTTTCAATTTTTTATCAACTATGATCAGATGACTATTCTTGTAAATTAATATTTTCACACATGCTTAATCACTTCCTTAGGATAAATTCCTGGTTCCAGAATTGTTGGTTCAAATGTTATGATTATTATAATAATCCTTGATACATATCATAATATGGCCTCCCAGAAATATTTTACCCTTTTGCAATCTCACCAGCAATGTATGTGGGGCAAGACACATGTTTTTTTACATATTTTCCAATATTAGATATTAAGATACTAGCCATCCTTTAGAGGAAAGCAGTGTCTTCTCATTAATTAACATATTTATTATGTATGAACTATTCATAGGAGTATTGGTTATTTGTGTTTTTCAATTTTAAGGTTTGGGGTTGGTTATGACAAATAATCCAAGGACAGTCTTTTTTTTTTAAATTTATGATAGTTCTGAAGTTAGCTTAATTTTCTTTTAGATGAAAATACATGAATCAATAAGGAATAAAAGAGACTCCCCCTACCTGGTTGGTCAAACAATGGAATTAAAATGTCTCTATTACCTGCATATGGTCAGAAAGTGACAAAATTAGGTTTATCTTTAACTTTGTATTATTGAAGTTTCGTGATTCTTGTTTTTATTTCAGCCTCGTGTGTGTGTGTGTGTGTGTGTGTGTGTGTGTGTGTGTGTGGTTGTCTTTTTCAGTTGTGATCTCTATGTAACTGATCCTGATACTATTTACTAAATGTTATATTAATTGACGGAGACAGTTTAAAATTGTTTTTCATTTGGGCTCAGACTGAAAAAAAACCCAATCATTTATTTGTTGCTGACTTTGCTTATTTGATCTTCACTCTAGCTGTCTGAGAACTTTTTATTCATCAGCTTAAATTTAGTTATTGTGCAGTGATGAACAACTCTAAAGTCTCAGTAGCTTTCACACAGTAAAGGTTTATTTCTCACCAATGCTGATAAATACTGTGGAGTAGCGGCAGTTCTATTTCCATGTTACCTTTACTAAGGGTTCAGGCTGTCAGAACAACCCCTAAGACATCACCAGTCTCCTTCCAGATGGAAAAAAGTGCATGGCAAGTCATGCATTGGATTTTAAAGCTTCTTCCTGGAGGTGAAACACATTATTCAATTCACAGTTCATTGGGCAAAGAAGTTATATGGCGAGACCTGATGTTAAAGGAGTCAGAAAATATAATTCTCCTCCCAGAAAGATACAGCAAATATTTTGAACAAAAATACTATCACCTTATCTGTTCAAGTTGTTTGCTAATATTTGGCTCTAGAATTAGAAATCCATGCCAGTGTAAAGCCCCTTGTGCTTTAATTAGCTTAAGAAATTTGACCCCGAAGCAGCCCTTAGTGATTTAAAGCAAGAGCCTGCAAATTTTTCCATAAAGAGCCAGGTAGTACACATTTTTTTATTTTTGTGGATCATAAAGTCTGTCTCAAGTCTTGTGACAGAGCCAAGAAGGAACTATAGTTATTGTGGAAGTAAATATGTCAGTCTGTGATTTGATAAAACTTTATGCAAAAGTAGACCATGGCCTGGATTCATCTTGATGGTCATTATTTGCCAATCCTTCAGATAAACCAGTTCTTACCTGGTTAGTGTAGAAATTCAAAACATTTTGTTGAAATCTGGAGTTTTGTCTGTTCTTGCTGAATGAAATTCTACTAACAGAAACTGAAATTTTGTTTGGTAGGTCCTGAGGCCGTGTTTATTTATTTATTTTTAAAGATTTTATTTATTTATTTGACAGAGAGAGAGAGATCACAAGTAGCAGAGAGGCAGGCAGACAGAGAGGAGGAAGCAGACTCCCTGCTGAACAGAGAGCCTGATGCAGGCCTCCATCCTAGGACCCTGACATCATGACCTGAGCCAAAGGCAGAGGTCCTACCCACTGAGCCACCCAGGCGCCCCCGAGGCCGTGTTTATTTTAATAGCTGTTGATTCTGTGAAAAATATTCCAAAATACAGAGACATAATTTGAAACATAATTTTCAATATACTTGCGTTCTTAAAACAGGCTTAAAACGGAAAGCCCTGTGAAATTTACTTGGCTAATGGAGACATGCAAAGAATTGAGAAAATATTATAAGGGACATGAATTAAGAAAAGGATGAAAAATTCTGATTTAATTATTATAACAGACATAAAGAGAATAGTTTCTTTGAAAGGGTACTCATATCACCATCTTCTTGGAAAAGACCCATTACTATTTAGCATCGAAATAGATACAACATAGATCTAATCACAATCTAGCAACACAGTGTGTGCATGTACATATATGTATTTCATAATATAGACATATCTTATGAAACTCTAGTCACAAAAATAATAAGAACATAAAATCTACCCAAGGGTGGTGATGTCTATGTCTTTTAAACCTTTAGAGAAGTTATTATAGGTAACCATAAAAATAGAACTGTCTAATATAGTTGACAAATTAAAGCATTATCATTCTATTGGTTTGAGACTTGCTGAAAATATTTAACAAAATTATATTGCTCAATTTTGTTTTTAGAATAGTTACAAAGATTTCAAATTTCTTTCCCCAAAAATGCAGGCTTAAATACAAAGAAATGTTAATTGATTCATTGAACTTTTGAAGCAACTATTTAACATTTTCAATAAAAAGAAGCCTACCTTTCATCCCAGGTGGTAGCTTTACTAAAGACATACATTATAATTATGCTTCTGTGTTCATTTTCTCCTAATAACAGAGACTGGGAAAGCCTGCTTTCTACATCTGGATTTCAAGCCATCATTCAGACAAAGCTTCATTAAACCCCACCAAACACTAAAGGTCACTGTGGATTCATATGTTTGTGTTATAGCAACCAAATGTTGCAAAAACTGTATCAGCAGTCCACAAAATTCTGAAATACCAGAAAATGGCAAGAGTAAGATGAGGACATAGGTGATAAGTTCATCTGTTCAACAAATAGAAACATAGATGAATAGAATATAGTTCTTTTCCTCAAGGAAATCATTCTGCTTAAAAGACTAAAACTAAATTGACAATTAGAATATTTCATATAAATGCAAAGTTGATTTCCATTAAATAGCTGGACTGAGCTGACCCAGAAAATCTTTTTCCAATTTTAAATATATAGAAGTGCCATTTAAAATATAACAACTGCAAATGTAAATATTTGGCTGAATTCAAGATAGAAACAAAGAAAAAAAATATCCAAATACAGAGGGAATTCAAAATTGGAGCAGCAAATGCAACTTGAAGCCCAGGCACACAAGCCTTACTGTCTGGGGACTCTGCTAGCCAGTTAGAGCAAGAGACTATGTTGGGGATTAGAAATGAGCTACTGGATAAAACCAGGATTTATAAGGTCTGATCCATTCATAAAATAGAAAACTATTTAATTCTTAATGACCTAGGAAAATAGCACAAAAACTTTCAGCCTGTCTGATGGCGTGGACAGAAAAAAAATGACCTGAAAAGAATTATAATTTCAGACCTTTGCACCTTCTATGAAAGACTGAACTCATACTCCATAATCCATACCTCCAAATAGATAAGGGAAAAGGCCTATTAGAGGCATATATTTCTGAAGAGATATTCTTATAATCTAGGAAAAAATAGAAATTCCACTGAATGTAGTAGCTTCTTGTGAGGATGAATTTAAAATTTAAGGAATTTAAAGGAATTTAAAAATTACAAGCCACACATGAGATAAAATTTGGAGGGAATCAGCAAGCACACCAAATAGAAGAGACCTGGAGATAATAAACTAATTTAAAGAATTTAAGTTGATTTTGAAATTTCCAGACAAAGGAAAGCAATACATACTATAAGAACTGTAAACTATGATAGATCATTTTTTTTAAGATTTTATTTATTTATTTGACAGAGAGAGATCGCAATTAGGCAGAGAGAAAGGAAGAGTGAGGAGGAAGCAGGCTCCCTGCTGAGCAGAGTGCCTGATATGGGCCTGGATCCCAGGACCCTGAGATCATGACCTGAGCTGAAGGCAGAGGCTTTACCCCACTGAGCCACCCAGGCGCCCAGAACTGTAAACTATGATAAAAGAAAAGACAATGTTGAGAAGTAACTAAACAGTCTAAAGAACAAAACACACAGTTATAAAAATTAAGAAAAAATACTTGGATCAGGTGATAAGTAGATTGGATACAGTTGAAGAGTGACTATATTAATTGGAAGACAGAGGGTAGGATATCTTCTAGGATAATATGGACTGATAAGTACGTAGAAAAGAGGTTTTAGGAGATATAGAGGACAAAATAAAGTCTAGGTGTTCCAGATGAAAGAGTAAAGAGACTAGGGAGAGGGGTAACATAGTACTGAGAAATTTCCTCTATTGATGAATGTCTGAATTTTCAGATTTGTTAAACTTTTTAAGTCTTAAATTAGGTGACTATAAACATTCACATTTTGTTGAATTATAGTGAAATTTCACAATTCTACACATTAAAAAAAAGAATCAGTTTTTCTGAAAGAATTCAATTATTTCTTATAGTAACCAAATGAACCTACAATGAATATTTTATAAATTATGTCAAATCCTGAACACTGTGAAAGAGACCCTCATAGTATAGAGAAAAAAGTATTTGATTACCTAGAGTTTCAAACCAAGCTAAACTTTATTTAAGAATGAGAGTGGGGGCACCTGGATGGCTCAGTTGGTTAAGCGACTGCCTTCGGCTCAGGTCATGATCCTGGAGACCCAGGATTGAGTCCCACATCGGGCTGCCTGCTCAGCGGGAAGCCTGCTTCTCCCTTTCTCACTCCCCCTGCTTCTGTTCCCTCTCTAGCTGTGTTTCTCTCTGTCAGATAAATAAATAAAATCTTAAAAAAAAAAAAAAAGAATGAGGGTGAAATAAGGGAATTTCCTTTTAGCAAATTGATAATAACTACTAAGGAAATGTCTCAGCAAGGAGATTATTGAAGCCAAAAGGAAAAAGTAAGATGAAAGAAACAGCAAATGAGGATCAATCTAAATAAGCATTGAATGTAAATAAGAGAAATGACTCAGTTGGGAAGTGAAGAAACAAGTAGATTTGAAATGCTGAAGGATAATAGGAAATGTGAGACTTAGGGAAGATTGTTCTAAAAGAATTCTAATGTTCTTATAAATGAATTCTGAATATTTATGTTAAATGGGAAGTGTAGCTACTAAAACAAAAGAAAGAGGATGTATATCTTTCCAACAAGTAGAGGAAACAAAAAATAAACAGAACATGAGGGTATTTCACTGGGTGAAATAAGTCAGACTGAGAAAAACAAATACCATATGGTTTTACTTATATTTGGAATCTAAACAACAACAACAACCACAACAACAACAAAACAAAGAATCAAACAAAAAGCATAATCAGACCTATAAATAGAGAGAACAGGGGGGCCTGGGGCCTGGGTGACTCAGTGGTTAAACCTCTGCCTTCAGCTCAGGTCCTGATCCTGGAGTCCCGAGATTGAGCCTGGCATCAGGCTGCCTGCTTGGCGGGAAGCCTGCTTCTCCTTCTCTCACTCCCGCTGCTTATGTTCCCTCTCTGGCTGTGTTTCCCTCTGTCAAATAAATAAAATATTAAAAAAAATACAGAGAACAAACTGATGGATGCCAGGGGGAGAAGAGTGGGTGGATGTGCAAAATGGTAGAAGCAGAGCGGCAGGTATAGACTTCAAGTTATGGAATGAATTAGTTAGGGGAATAGAAAGCGCAGCCTAGGGAATCTAGTCAACAATATTGTAATAGCATTGTATGATAGAAGATGGTGGCTACACTTGTGGTGGATCAGGTATAACGTATAAACTTGTGGAATCACTATGTTGTACTCTTAAGACTAAAGTGACAGTGTGTGTCAACTCTCGCAAAAACAAAAACAGCAACAACAACAAGGAACTCCAAACACTTGGCCAATCCAATCAAGAGCAGAAAATAAGAAAAAACATAATGAACAGTTAAAGATATACAATAAGATGATATACATGATGTACCTAATGTACAATAGAATGTAATTACTAGACTCATCTGTTACATCGGGATCTAAGGAATTGGAAAAATAAAATAAATTCAGCCATGTGCTTGTCAGAAGAGGTATGCATACAGTAAAACTAACTTTGAAAGATTATAAAATGATGAAGATAAGATTATGTACTATTAGATAAGTTTAATGTGTTTGTTACATTACCGTTTGAAAAAAAATCTGAGAAGTGTGTTTCAATGGGAAAATTCACAAATATTTACCATATTTTATGTTTTTATTTCTTTTTGTTTTCCCATTATATTTTTCTAACCAATTATTTCTGGGACCCATGGTTATAATTACTTTTAGGTATTTATTTTGCAATCATTTATATTCTTAAACCTTGTTAATTGTCTAATCTGTACACAGTTGTGCATTAGCTTTTCTTTTCCAAGTGATGGAAAAAAGATAAATTCATCATATTGCAGTGGCTAGACTTCCAGAGAAATACTAAATCACGTGGTGACAGCTGGTATATGTGTTTTGCTCCTGAGCTCAATGGGAATTCTTCTAATATTTTACTGTTAGCTATGCCATTATTTGTTATGTCTGATATAAATATGTTTATCATGTTAAGATAGGTTCTTTCTTATTTTATATAGATTTCTGATAGGTGAAAAATTTTATTAAAATTTGTCATATCTAATGAGATGGACTGATAGGTTTTCTTCTTTGCCTTACTGATAAGAATATTATTAATAATTTTTTATTATCAAGCACTCTTGCATTTTTAGGATAAACCCTAAATGGTTACAAAGTGTATTGTTTTGGCATAGTAATTATTTGTATGGTATTTAATTTGGAATTATTGGATCTATGTTTTTAAGTGAGATCATTCTGCGGTTTTCTTGCAAATTATATTTTATCTTGAAAAAACATTCTTTAATATCTCTAAATTCAATTAAAGAAGGATCCAGGTTTGTTTTATTTCCTTTTCCCTTAACATTTAACATTTATGCTTAGCACAGTGCTGGGCACATAGCAGAAAATCAATAAATGTTTGTTGAATAAATATGGCAATCAGGCTTTTATCAACAGCCTACTGCTTAAACTAAGCTTTTCAAAATCCTTTACTCTCTCCAGGCTTTCCTTTTCTAGGTTCTTCACTGGCAAGGTAATTGTCAAATATCTCTTCTCCTGAAAAAAAAAAATCACACTAAATACTTTATGACTTATTAAAAAATCTCTCTAAAGAAAGAGTCCCATTTTATTTTATTTTATTTTTTAAGACTTTATTTATTTATATGACATAGAGAGAGATCACAAGTAGGCAGAGAGGCAGGCAGAGAGAGAGGAGGAAGCAGGCTCCCTGCCGAGCAGAGAGTCCGATGTGGGACTTGATCCCAGGACCCTGAGATCATGACCTGAGCCGAAGGCAGAGGCTCAACCCACTGAGCCACCCAGGTGCCCTGTTTTTGTTTTTTAATAATAATTAAGGAGAAGTTAATCTGTTAAATGATTCCTGGTTCTGCTTGTTTGCTTTTGGAGATGAAAGGGATGAAATCTCTAATCTTTTGAAGAGTAAAATTTTATTTTGATATGTTCCCTTGTTTCTAAGAAGCACTTTGTTAGTAACTGTCTTAATTGCAAATGGCAATAACCTCTAGGTCAGTATTATATTGGATCATAGCGAATAAGAAGAAACAGATTGCTCACCTTTTGCAGGCAATTTAATTCTGTGGCTCCTTGACCTGTCTAGCTGAAGGTACTGGGGGGCTGGCAGGGTGCTCTAAGATAGTCTGATGAACATGCATTTTCAGGTTATACTCTGACTTACAATAAAATGTTGGTCTGAACTGTTTGTGTGTAGCTACTGGAAAATGTTTATCAGCACCTTGGCCAGCGATTACTCTAGGTCAATAAGAGCAGGGCCTAGATTAGCTCTCTTGTATTTCATGTGGCATTGAACCTTTTCTCTCCCTGCCCCTCCTCACTGTAGCACGACCATTTTCTCTGACTCTTGCAGATGTTTCCTTTTGGCCATTATGTGAAAATTTTTGAACCAGAAAATGGAAGTTACTGAATCTCTCTAAACTTCAGCTTCTCCAATTATAAATAATAAGTGAAAATCCCTAACTCATTAGGTTGCTATAGGAGTATGAGTGTTCAGTCTTATGAAGAATGCCCTATGGCTCCTAGCTTACAGTAGGGTTTAAAAACAGATGGGTGTTTGTTAGTTCCCTTCAGTATTTCATGGTTATATAATGCTTTAAACATGGTCTCTTTTTCATCCCTTACTTATTTGTAATGAGTAATAAAAAGTTCCAATATTCTATGTTGAGAAAGGCAGTCTTGTGTGTGCCATTTTTCAGCCCCACTCAGCTGAAAGGAATGAGCTTGGGTGCTGAAACACTTCCTTACAAAGAGACCAAGAGTCTCCATAGCCTGTGCTGGGTTTATCAACTTGCGTCGAGCTCTTTCCCTATTTCAGACTCAATATGCACTGCTTTATCCTGTTTATGTATGTGTGTTTCATTAAACACCTGGGAAACCCCATTACTCTCTCTGTATTCTGTGGGTCATTCTGAGGTACAAGAGGGTAGCATGCAAGCCAGTGGCCCTATGTTGGCTTCTGGGAGTGACTGCTGGCCATGGAGTCCAACACCCCCTACAAAAGCTAATCTTTTCCTGTCTCTTCCCCATGTGAACAAAGCACTGTTCCATTCAGTGCTTAACTATATTATGCTTTCCTTGATGACTCCAGTACCAAGATACAGCGGGCAGAAGTATGTACCCCTTGTGTTCCTGGTGGTAAGACACATATGACACTTGCTCAACAGTTTATAACAATTCCAGAAAACTGTTATAAATGTATATAACAATTCCAGAGATGTATATGGTAATTCTAGAGAATTGTTATAAATGGAGAATAAGATATGACATTCTCCTTATTAATCCCCACTTTTTCCTCCTCTATCTTACTCAGAGGGAACCATCATTAAAGACTTAGTGTGCATAGCAGTAGATTTTTAATGATTTTAATTTTTATGTATATCTGATATATGCATATGTATGGTATCATCATCACATATAATTTTTGTGACTTTATTTTTCTTAATAATATAATCTTAAAGATCTTACTGTTCTTTCCGTATTAAGCTCATAGAATACCATGGTATGGATATATTATAATCATTTTCTTCTTTGAGGATTCCTTTAATTTTACCCTTTTAATTCTGAAAATGTAGCCAAATTTTCTTTCCAAAACAATTATGTAAAATCACACTTTTCTCAATGATGCTATATAAATATCCATTTCGTGAATGAGCAAATAGTTTATTTCACTTACCATCATGCCCTCCAGACTCATGTCACAAATAACAGGGTTTCAATCTTTTTTACATTTACATTTTACTTTCACATTTACAGTAACTTCCATTGCTTATATGTATGCCACGTTTTCTTTATCCATTCATCTGTCAAAGGATGTTTAGATTGTTTCCATATCTTGGCTATTGTGAATAATGTTGCAAGGAATATGGGTGTGCAGATATTTCTTCAAGATACTGATTTCAATTCCTTCAGATACATATACTCAGGAGTGGGATTGCTGTATCATATGCTAGTTCAATTTTTAATTTTGAGGCAGTGCCCCACCATTTTCCATAATGGCTATGCCATTTTACATTCCCATTAATAGTGTAAAAGAGTTTCCTTTTCTGTACATCCTCTCCAATATTTGTCTTTTTGATGATAGTTATCCTAACAGATTTGCATTTTAAAAGGATGCTCTCCTGCAGGGTAGGGAATCTAGAGTCATGAGAATGGAAGCATAAAGATGAAGTTTTTCTTTTCTCAAAGAGACGACCAGTTCTCCCAAAAACATATTAAATTATATTTTTCTCACAAATATAAGAGGTAAAATTAGGGAGGTAAAATTGTATCAGATCTGAAGCTGATTCTATTGTCACACCTCTTCATTTCCTTTTGTATGTAGGCCTATTCTAGTTACCATATGATTTGAATTGAGCCAAGTTTTACCTCGTGTTTCTTCTCTTTACACTTCTTTACTATTGTGCATTTTCTTCTTCATCAATTGTAGAGTCAGCATGAAAACATACATTTTCAAAATTTACCGAGATTTATTTATAAGTGAATCTAGAAGAAATTTACTTATTTGCCATATTGAGTCTTCCTAATGAGGGCCCTTTATTCAGGTCTTTTAAAAACGTCTATGTCACTTTAAACAGAGAACTAGTACATTTCTTGTTGATGTGTTCTTAGGAATCTTTTGGCTTTTTGGAACATTTGTTAATGGATTTTTAAAATTACACTTTTGGGGTGCCTGGCTGGCTTCGTTGGTTAAGAATCTGACTTCAGCTCAGGTCATGATCTCTGGGTCCTGGGATCCAGCCCTGCAAGGCACTCCCTGCTCAGTGAGGAGCCTGCTTCTCCCTCTTCCACTCTCCCTGCTTGTGCTCTCTTGCTCTGTCTCTGTCAAATAAATAAATAAAATCTTAAAAATAAAATAAAAGTTACATTTTAAAAATTTTTACCAATTTAACTAAGCAAATATTTTATGCAAATGTTTATCTTATATTCAGATGCTTAATTCTGTTTTATTATTTTTAATAGTTTATTGGTCAATTCTTCAGAATTTTCTAGGTAAATACTTGTATTGCCTTTAATGCGTGAGTATTCTGAATATTATTTTCTGATATTTCTACCTCCCATTTATTTTATTTTAATATATTTGTTAGGACTCTCAATAAAGTGCTAAAAATTGTTAAAAAGAGTTGACATTGAACATCTTAAGATGCCCTCATCACTAATATGGTGAGACACATGTTTTATAATCAAAGGCATTTTTTAGCCATAATTTAGGGAACACTTAACAATTTTTTCATTTAATCTTCATAACAATGCAATGGCACTATACTCTTAACATAGCTACTTTTTGCATGAGGAAACCAAACAACTTGCCTGGGACATATAATAGAAAATGGAATACAGAACTTATAAAACTAACTTCTGAGTGTATGCACTTGGAAAACCTTTTCAGGTTAAGAAAGTTTTCTTCTCTTAATGTACTGAGGATTTTATCAAGTATGAATTTTGAGTTTTATCAGCACACTACTGAGATAATCATATAGTTATTCACCTATAATCTTTTAATATACTGAATTACTTTAATAGATTTCCTGATCTTAGTCCATTCATGCATTGCCTTCCTGGGATACATCTAGCAGGTAATGACACACAGGTATATTTGATTTGCTAATATTTTATCTATGATATTTCATCTAAATTTATAAGTGAAATTGGCATTTTTATTTCATTTTACTAGCCAAGATAAATATGAGGATAAGGATAGGCTTTTAAAATGAAGTAGAAAGATTTCCATGTTTTCTAATAACAAAATAGTCATATATTTTTTTAAAGATTTTATTTATTTATTTGAGAGAGAGACAGGGCACACAAGCAGGGGGGAGGGGCAGGAGGAAGAGGGAGAAGCTTCAAGCAGGGCTTGATCTCAGGACTCTAGGATCATGACCTGAGCTGAAGGCAGACACTTAACCAATTGAGCCACCCAGACACCCCAGCAAAATAGTAATATTAATTACCAAAAAACATAGCTAAAATTTTTTAGAATATGCTAAAGATTTTCATGTATAACTTCACTCAATTCTTTCAATAAGTCCTAGCCAACAATAATATAACTATCCATTTATTAAAAGATAACAATAGCTAGGATGTTGAGTAACTTGAGAAGGGCCATACAATTAGAAAATGGCACAGTGTGGTTATGACAACTGAGTTCTTATGTCTGCAGTGTCTTTATGTCTATGTCATGTTTGCAAATGGCAGTTTGGCTGATTAAAGAATTTAAAATTAACAGTTTCTCCCTCAGCTGTTTGAAGATATTATTCCTCTAGCTAGTAGCATCTACTGTGCTGGTGCTAAGTCAGACTCCTGTCCATCTGGTGGCCTTTGGAGATGTATTTTCTCTCACTTGAAGCTAGTAAGTACTTCTGCTTATCAGTGATTTTTTCTTACAGTTTATACAATAGGTCCATGTGTGTGGACAGGTGTGGGTACTTGGGTGTTTTAATCAAAAGATTTTGTATTCGATTTTTTCATTTGTTCACTTAATGAATATTTATTGGACACCTCTAATGTTCCAGATACTGTTCTACCTGTAGGATATAAGTTAGTGAATAAATAAGAGAGAAAATATGGCCCTTACTGAGCTCACTGTCTAATGTGGGACATTAGAAAAGGATAAAATAAATACATAAATTATATAACATGTTGTACATTGATAGTTTTATGGGGGAAAAAGCAAGCAGGAAGGGTGATGTGGAAATTCAGGTTTGGGAGTAGAAATTTTAATAGACATGGTCTTCACTGGGAAGGTGGTATTTGAGGGAATGAGCAATGTGTATGTGATATAAGGAAGGGGATTCTATTCAGAGGGAATACAAATGCAAAAGCTTTGTGGTAGGAGTATACCTGGCATGCTAGAATGACAGAAAAGGCACCATGGTTACAGGGAAACAAACAAGTGGGATAAAGGTAAGAGATGCAATCAGAGAGTTATGCTAGGTCAAAGGGTGTAGAAGTTTCTAGGCCATTTAAGAGGAATCGATTTTTTTTTTTAAGATTTTATTTTTATTTATTTGACAGAGAGAAATACAGCAAGAGAGGGAACACAAGCAAGGGGAGTGAGAGAGGGAGAAGCAGGCTTCCCGCCGGGCAGGCAGCCCGATGTGGGGCTCGATTCCCGGTCTCCGGGATCATGACCTGAGCCGAAGGCAGTCGCTGAACCAACTGAGCCACCCAGGCGCCCCAAGAGGGCTCGATTTTAATATGTGTGAGATGGTCAACCACCAGTGCTTTTAGCAGAAGAGCATCCCAACTGGATTTATGTTTTCACAAGGTAACTGGACTGCTCTATTATAAATAAATTATATAAAGGCAAGGGAAGAAACAGGAAAAACAGTTTTAAAGATTATAAAAAACAATTTTAGAACAAGTGGTATCAGTGGAGGTTATAAGAAGTAGTACAATTCTGTACATATTTTGAAGGTAGAGCCAAGTGAATTTGCAGATGAATTAGATGTGAGTTGAAAGAAGAAAGGAGAATCAAGGAAAATTTTGATCTTAGTCACTGGAATGATTGAAATACCATAAGGAGTCTAGAAAAGTCTTTGGGAGAAGCAGGACTGAGGGGAAATAATAAAATACCAGTTTGGTATCTATTACATTTGTGATGGTTATCAGAACTCCATAGAGACTAGGGGGTTGGAAATCTGAGTCTGTAATTCAAGAGAGAAGTCTGAACTGAGATGTAAGTCTTAGACTGTCCAAGTTATCCATGGTATTTAAAGCCAAATAGTTGAAAAATCTCCAAAAGAGAGACTAGATGTAAATAGAGAAGAGAGTAGATGGAAAGAATTTTTAAATACTCCGAAAAACAAAGACTGAGACCTGTGTTCCTCCCACACAAATAGTGAGAAGATGATCAGTTTCCTTCAGCAAAGGAAACTGAGGAGGGTGAGTCAATAAGGTAGGAGGAAAATCAGAAGTGTGTGTATCTGAGAAATTAATTGAAAATATTTTAGAAGCATAATTCAAATGCTACCAATTTCTCAAAACTTATAGTGGAGTTTTAGGGACAATCTAGTTCAAATTGTTTTAGGAGAGAATTGGAAGGACAGGATGGGGAGGCAGCAAAATACACATATACACAGTGGTTTCAAGGACTTTTGCTGTAAAATAAAGAAGAAATATACACTTCCAGCTGGAGTTAGAATTGAAGACAGCAGTGGGTATTTTTTTAAGACAAGAAAAATGAAAAGAGCAATTTCATATGTTGATGGAAATAATCCAGTAAAGAGGGGGAGGCTCACGATACAAAGAAGATAGGAAAAGTTGCTGGTGTGATGTCCTTTGTCCTTGATTACCTCTTGAGGGGCTGAGAGCTCTTACACAAGAGGAAGGTTTGATCTCAGTTAGGTGTGGGGAATTCGTAGAAGGCAGGAAAGAAGGCAGCATATATGGCTGTAGATGTTGGTCAGTGCATCTGTGGCAACTTGTCAAAGTTCTCTTCTAATTGCTTCAGGTTTTCATCGATGTATGGAATAAGGTCTTTAAGGAAAATTAAGGATATGGGGGGAGGTTTTACAGGTTTGACAAAAAAGAAAATGACCGGAGAAGACATCTAGGATATTAAAAGCGTCAAAACACAATAGAAATATATTATGATTAGTATTCATATATAAAGAGCTCTTATAGATGAACAAGAAATAGATGAACATGCCAATAAAAATATGAGAAAGAATGTGTATCTATAATTCACACACACACATACATATAAATACATATGACTAATAATGAGAGGAAGTAATCGTTGACCTCAATCTTGGTGTAAGAAAGGAAAATTAACACACTGGTTGGTGTCACTGGAGAGACATTCTTTCTAGAGAGCAATTTGTTTTTTGTTTTATAACTGCAAGTTGTTATTTAAATTCTAGTTAACAGATATGGTAAAATTGGCTTCAGGAGTAGGATTTAAGGATTCATCACTTACATAGAACACTCAGTGCTTATGATGGGCGCCCTTCTTAATACCCATTCCCTGATTTAACCCATCCTCACACTCTTCCTCCCCCAATCCCTTCTCCCATAGGCAACCCTCAGGTTGTTCTTTGTAGTTAAGAGAGCAATTTGTAAAATACATCATTAGTTTCAACAATATGCCTATCCTTTTACTTGCCTTAAGGAATTTTTTCTCCAAGGAAATAACTGATTATGCTTGAAAACTTTTAATTGTATATTGTTTATCTCTACTATTTCTGAACATTGGAGGAAAATGTAAATGTTGAAAGAAGGAAAGTGGATAAGTAAATTGCTGTGAAAGGCAATTAAATTATATTCAACTAGTAAAATGTTATTAATTGTAGATGGATATTTAATTAAAAAGTTTATGAGAAACAAATGAATTCCTGATGCTGCTTATGGTAGTGTCTTCTTTTGAAAATGTAATGCATATATTTATGTTATGGAAAAAAATGAGATTGGCTATATATGATTTTGGTATTGATTTAGGTCTATTCATTAATTTAACACCATGGAAGTTTTTCTTGACTTTTTGATAGTAGTGAAAATCTGTAAATTGATGATTCCACCACCATCTTTCTGGGAAGTTCAATTCACTGATTGTTTCTGCTAAATCTGTGGCCTAAGCTGATTTTCATTTTAAGAAGGTTATTCGAGTGCTCGCTTCGGCAGCACATATACTAAAATTGGAACGATACAGAGAAGATTAGCATGGCCCCTGCGCAAGGATGACACCCAAATTCGTGAAGCGTTCCATATTTTTATGATGCCATGAAACGCTCCAATATCAGAATTATTGGAATCCCTGAAGGAGTTGAGAAAGAGAGAAACCTAGAAAATATTGTTGAACAAATCATGGATGAAAATTTCCCAAATCTGAGGAATGAAACAAATGTTCATGTCCTAGAAGCAGAGAGGACACCCCCCAAAATCAATGAGAAAAGAAAAACTTCCAGGCACATAATAGTAAAATTCTTGAATCATAAAACCAAAGAATATGTCTTAAGGGAAGCTAGGAGAAAGCGATCCCTTACCTATAGA
>PITA01018738.1:0-39516 GCA_004023965.1 Spilogale gracilis
CCATCCGTCTATGCGGACACCGACCCCCTGTCCCCCAGGACCATCCGTCTATGCGGACACCGACCCCCTGTCCCCCAGGACCATCCGTCTATGCGGACACCGACCCCCTGTCCCCCAGGACCATCCGTCTATGTGGACACTGACCCCCTGTCCCCCAGGACCATCCGTCTATGCGGACACCGACCACCGTCCCCTTACATGCCCGGAGGAGGGACTTCATCATCTCCTGAGTTTGGCCATCAGAGACTGTTCCCACTTCCTGGAGATGCAGCCCGATGAGCTGTCAGTCCTGTCTCTACTCCAGTGACACCAATATGGGCTGCTGGCCTGATCCGTCCTCGAGAACGTCCCTCGTTTTCAGTCATCATCCTGATGGCTGCGTGCAAATGAGGGCTCTTTCCGGCGCCTTGGGCGGCTGAGCCAGCCCGCGTCCCCCAGCACCTTAGTTCCTGGCAGGAAGGGCTGTCCCAGTCGCGTCTGTCGGGGATGGGCAGGGGCCAAGGGGGCTGTGTGCCAGGGCCCGGCAGCCAGGCTCTGGGGTGTGGTCAGACGGGGGGCGGTGGGCTGCAGAGGGGGCGGGCTCCAGCACTGGGGTGGACGCCGGGTGGAGCCCGTCATGCCTGCTCCCCCCCCAGGCGGCCCCCCTCCACCTTCCCTGCCAGCCTCCGCCTTCCGACACGCGGGACAGCCTGACACCGTGCGGCCCTGCCCCACCACCACGGACGGCGCGTTCGCCAGCGTCCTTGAGAAACCAGCCCAGAGTCTGTTAACAGACACCCGAGGACTTTCCAAGCCTCTGATGCCTCTTCACCCCAACTCACTAAGAAAATCTCACACCTTAGTCCTGCAACAGGAAGCGGCGCCTCTGAAGGAGGTCATCACCAGCAAGGCTGGCGAGCCACGGCTGAGCGCTGCGAGCACATGGTTCTCAGGAGCCCGGACGGCACCCCCCACATCCTCCCCGGGCCACGCAGGGCACGCCCTCGATCGTGACCAGAGAGGGGCCCCTGCTGCCTCAGCCACACCCCGCAGTCGGGCGCCGGGAGAGCCCCTGCCTCCAGGCCTGGCCTGAGGGCACGGTGTCCTCTCGGGACCCCCTCCCGCGGCCGGTGGGCTGTGCTTGGGGCCCGTGCAGCCCGCGCCCCACACCGTCCATAGCAGCTGGCTGCCGGAGCACGGGCGTCCGCTCTGACCTCGGCCACGTCCCGCCCGTGTGTGGCCAGTCCGCGTGCCAGGAGCCGTCTTCACACTTACAGATGGCTGGGGGAGAACACCAGCATCTGGGCACATGGGAGAACGACACAAAACCCAACCGTCGGTGTCCTGATGCGGGGCTGCCCCACGCTGCGGTCAGCCGCTCCCCGACCCCAGAGGCGCGCGCCCGCAGAAGGGGGGCACTTGTACAGCCCCGCGCACAAGCGTGCCCACCGCGCTCCAGGGCAGCCGAGGGGCTGGAGGCGGGGTCTCCGGGCGCAGATCGGGGCGAGGTACCCCATCAACCGGCTGCTTGTCTGAGAGCAGGGAACCGAGGAGCCGCTTCAGAGACGCGACTCCCGTCTTCTGGCACGAGCGCCGCTCCCATGGCGGTGACATGGGAGCACCAGCCTCGCCTGTGCCCGACCCTAGGGGCAGAACCGGTTCTGGCCAGCTCAGCTGCGATCACCACCAGCCTCTCCAGCTTCTGATCCCCAGAACCCGCGCAGGGGACCCTCTGTGGCCACGGGGGCTTGGCAGCGTGGCCAGTTAAGGATGGCACCCGAGAGCGTCCCGGGTTTAGAGTGGGCGCGAGAGCCAACGACCAGCACCCCCGCGAGAGGAGAGACGCAGACCCTGGCGGAGCACAGCGTGAGTACAGGGGCCAGAGGGCCACGGGGGCCACGGGGAGCCTGAAGAGCAGGAAGGACCCTCTGTCGGAGCCTCTGGAAGGAGCGCAGCCCCGCGACACCGTGGGTTCTGACCTGAGGTGACCAGGACTGGGGGAGAACACAGCGCTGCTGTTTCAGGCTTTCTGCTTTGGGGTGACAGGCTACGGCCAGCACGCAGTGACTGCCCCACCTTCCGCTGTCTCCGCGCCTGGCTGGGCCGTGCTGGCCTGCTCTGGACTGGAGAGGGCGGCAGGTGGCGTGGTGGCCAGGGTCTCACCTGGGACCGTGGGTGCCACGTTGGCGAGTGGGTAGTGTGGGGACCCCCACGTCAGGGCCTGTGTGCACTTCAAACAACCCGCCCAGCCTGGGGAGGGAGCAGGGGCCCGGGCCAAGCGGCGGGAGTGATGAGAGCGGCCAGCGGCCAGGCCCCGCCCAGAAGGGCCAGGCAGGGAGGACGTTTCAAGTTCGGCCCTGCAGGGTGCGCCCCACAAGTAGGGTCCCCAAGGAGACCAGACTCGTGGGCTTGGGCAGGCCGGGCTCAGGCATATCCGGGAGCCCCGGCCTGGTGAATGCAGCGAGAGGCAGGCACAGGAGTCAGGGGCAAAGGAGAGGCATCGGCAGAGGGTGCCAGACGCACAGCGCACTAGCTACCGAAGTTCCGTAAGGCCTGGAAACCAAGCGTCCTCTGTGGTCGTGTGGACAGCGGGCGCTCAGCCAATAGTCCCAGGGCCTCAGGGGGACCGGGACCCTCCTGGAAGCAACGCGCTGCCCATCGGGCCAGCGAGCGGAGCCCCAGGGACCCTTCCCGGAGGTCAGCGAGTCTGCTCCCAGCTCCCAGCCCAGACCCCCCGAGGCTCCTCCTTGGCTGAGCGGGGGAGGGAGAGCGCCACTCGAGGCTGCATGGCGGGCCCTGCGGACACCCGCGTGCGGACACATGAGCCTGTCCCCACACGCACGCTAAGGGAGAGCAAGCGAGGCGCGGTGCCGTGTGCACGGATGCCTCTGAACCATGCTTCGCAGGCACGCGTACCCCGAGCGGTGCTGAAACACAGAGGACAAGCTCCGGAAGGGGTGACCCTCCGGGGAGGAGCTGGGAGCCGGGGGTTAGCCTCCACCTCTACTGCGCAGTCGAATGAGAAGATCTTCACGTGCTTCTCGTGAAGGCTGCATGCGAATGCTGACATCACGGATGATGTCCGCCCGCCCCGCCCCGCCCCTCCCCGCCCCCCCCAAGGCCCCACCTGCTCCGGACGTCCTTGGCACGGATGGGCGCCAGCAGGCTGAAGGAGGATTTGGCATCATAGGCCAGGGGGCTCGGGGGCCGGCCGGGACCCAGGCTGCTGTGGGCCCGGAACAGTCTGCTGGACAGGCGGGGCTTGAGGTCAGCCTGACCTGCGTCCACCCGGTCTGCTGGCCGCAGGGAACTGGAGGCCACCTTCTGGTGCACGGCCGGCAGCCTGGCGGGGCTCCCAGCCGAGGCCCCGTCCCGATGCAGGAGGTCCAGGGAAGTGCTGATCATTCCAGAGAGACAGTGACCCCACGAGGGGGGGCTCCCTCCCGCGCTGCCCTGGGCCCTGCGGGATGTGGGGATTTCCTGCAAGGAGGTGCTCAGGCAGTGGGGGGAGTTGGTGTGGGTGGGGGGCCTGGGGGCCTCGTCCTGCAAGGAGCCCCTAGAGGAGCTGGCCCCGCCACGCTCTGCCAGGTCCTCGTGGCTGGTGCGAAAACGCCGCCTCCTCCATGCCTTCTCGTCCAGCGACAGAGCTCGCTCCAGCCGGGGCCTCGGCGGTGGCTTTGGGGTGAAGGGTGCCGCCTTGGCTTGTGCGTCCTCATGGCTGACTTCTGCTGGAAGGTTCAGAGGGAGCACTGGGCTCTTCTCAGGGCCTTTACCGTTGCTGGTAGGTGGGGACCCGGGGTGGGCTGCGAGGTCTCTGCCGGTGTTCAGAAGCTGTCCCGTGAGCATCCTGTCTTCAGGCTGTGGAGTCCCTGGGCAGCGGACTGCAGGGGGGATGTCACTGATGGGCCAGGCCCGCTAACCTGGATGCCTCCCCCCCACCGCCGGGGGACAGCTCCCGCTCAGGGCTGCCGCGGAAGCCCAGGGTTAGGGATGCACGGCCAGACGGCGGCGGGCAGCCACGGAGGAGAGAAGGCGCAGGGGCTCTTCAGGCCTGGAGCTGGCTGGTGGGGGCAGGGCTCGTTGCTGCATGGCTGGGAAGCCTGAAGTCCCGCTGTCCCCCACAGGAACCTAGAGGAAAGCCGACCAATTAGTTTTGCACAGCCACGACCCCCATGCCATGTGACTGCTCCCACAGGACCACTGTGATGCAGGGTGACAGAGGGACGGGCCAGCAGCAGAATAGCGAGAACAGGCATTCTGCTGTCCGCCTGCTGCTTTCTCCTGGGAGGTGGGTGCAAGCTGGCACCTCTCCAGATGGGAAGCCACCACAAGGACAGGACCCGCTCCTCCCTGGGGCACTGGGGGAGGACCAGGGCAGAACCACCGCCCCAAGGTCTAGGCCAGTTGGAGCAGCCTCCAATGGGGGAGGGGGGTCCCTGCTCTTCACTCACCTGCGTGCCCATCATCATCCCTCCTCCCGCAGACCCCGCCCCAAGAGAGGCCCCCTAGGCTGGCCACGCCGCTGCCAAAAAGGGCACAGGCTCAGAACCTGCGAGCCAGCGCGGCAGCCGCGGGGGCCCCGGGGCAACGACCGCCGAGCAGGAGGACCCCGCCCCCGGCCCGTGTTCCCAGCCCACGCCCAGGGGTCAACCCGCGCTCGGGACTCGCGCCCCCGCCCAGGGTCGCCTCGCGCTCCGGATCCGCGTCCCCGCCCCCAGAATCCTGCCGCGCCCTAGATCCGCGCCCCCTCCCACCCAGGGGTCACCCCGCGCCCTGGATACGCGTCCCCACCACGTCCACCGTCGCCCCGCGCGCTCCGGACTTGCGCACCCCCGCTCCCGCCCTGCGGTCACCCCGCGCGGCGTATGCGCGTCCCCGCTCCGCGGAGGGGTCACCCCGCGCTTCGGCCTGCGCCCCGTATCCCGCCCAGGGGTCACCCTGCGCCCCGGATCTGCGTCCCCGCCCCCGCCCAGGGGTCGCCCGGCGCCCTGGACACGCGTCCCCGTCCAGGCGTTACCCCGCGCCCCAGACCCGCACCCCTGCCCGGAGATCGCCCCGCACACCCGCCCAGGGGTCACCCCGGGCCCCGGACCCGCGCCCCTGCCCAGAGGCCGCCTTGCACCCACCTCTCTGCGCCGCCCGCTGCCCTGCCCTGCGGCCCGGCGGCCGCTCCCCAGCAACGGCTGTCCGGAGCACGCCGGGCTGGGCCCCTGCAGCGGCCCCTGGCGGCCGGAGGACCCAGCGCGCCCGGGCGCGGAGGAGCCCCCTCCCTCCCGCCGCAGCTCCCTAAGCTGGCGGGGTGTGGGGGGACATCCCGGGCCAGGCCTACCCAAAGGGCACACCTCACTTGCTGCCAAGGAGACCTGTCCCAACGCGGAGAAGCCCCTCCCGCCCCCACCCCCAGGCAGGGGCCCCCCCCACCCTTCATCTCCTCCTCAATCCACCCTGAGTGACCCACAGACAAAAGGAAACAGATAACCCGGCTTGCAAGCGCAAAATATTTTATTTACCAATTTGCAGTGTAACAATTTGCATTTAGGAAAAATAGCAGCTCCCGGCTGGCCTAGGAGGGAGCTTCTTCAATCAAAAGTTGCTGGCGGTCGGCGCAGGCAACGATGGGCGGGCGGGCCAGGCGGCGGTGGGGGGGGCACCAGGAGGGCCTGGGGTCCCAGGACAAGGGACACAAGAGGCTGCTGCCCCCTCAACCAGCCCCGGCCTCTCTCAAAGTGACAGGAACAAATGCACGCAGCCGTGCACGTGGGTGGCGCCACGGGACAACTTCCGAGGCCGTCCCAGATGACCCAGGCAGGGCCCCAGGGAAACGGGAGGCCTGCGCAACTCTAGTTACACCATTTCTGCACTTAGATTTAAAACACCAAGCAAACTACGCTCCCCGGCAGAACCTACAGAAATTATTTTCTAATGATTCTTATAAATACTTAAATCTTTTTTGCAGTCTCTTCAGACCTAACAAGAGTGAGGGTCATTCTCCGAACAGTCGGTGGAGCCGTAAAGCTGGGAGTCCGGGGGGAGGGCTCTCCCTTTGTGGTTTCCCGTAGCTGCGGGCAGCAGGCTCCCTACAGAAGACCTGGTGTGGGAAACACAGAGCCTCAGGCTCAGAGTGCGTGTCAACGTGTTCCGCCCTCTCCTCCGAGATGTCACCAAGCGGAGAGGACGTCAAGCAGGCGAGAGCAAGCAGAGTGACCGGACGGAGCCGTGAAGACCAGGCAGGACCGGGCACAGCAGCCCCTCGGTGTCTCATCAGACTGTTCACATACTGGAAAAACCCAAATCCGACTTGTCACAGTGACAGTTTCAGCACAGCTGGATCGATGGGGGCCAGTCTGCGTGGGGCGCAGCCGTCAGAGGCAGGGCCGCCCCGCGGGGACGGGCAAAGCCAGGCCCCTGGCTCGTTTGGGGCACAAAACAAGAAGCTGGAAACGTCTTTGCTGCCGGACAGATGCACGCGGGCGACTCAGGCCTCTCTGAAACCTAGGCGAGTTCTTGCTAGACCAAGTCCAGCGCCCCTTGAGGACACTGCGCAGGAAGGACCTCCCGGGGCTGCCAGGCAGGCGGTGGGGCCTCTCCCGGGCCTAAGGCTCGCTCTCCACTCAGCATTTTAAAGGAACCCGTGGGGGTGGGGGACAGAAAGCACGGTTAGGTCTGCTGAGACACCTGGGCTCCTCGAGAGCCGCGTCTACCCTGCAGCAAAGACACCTCCAGCCTCGCCCAGCCCGATGCGCTTCCACGACCGAGGCTGTTTTACCCTTAAATCATCGTTAGGTGAATGAAGGAGCCCAAAGCTCCCTGTTCCAGCCGGCATCTTCCAGGAGCTGTGCACCTCCTTCAGAGGCGGCGATGGCGGTGGTGGAGCAAGTGCAAACATGGCGTCACCGCCGTGCCCGTGCGGGGACAAGGGGAGCGTGCAGGCGATCCATCGCGGTTCTCGGTGGAGCAGGACAACCATTCAGGGTTCCACACGTTCCTCCCGGGCGGGGACTCTCCTAGCTCAACGCCGGGTATTTCCTCTGGCCAATCCTCCCCATCCTTGCGCCTCCCGAGGGGGCCGAGGCCTGGACAGACAGAGAGCGCGAACGTCCATGCACCCAGCTTCCGAGGCCCGCGGCGCCCTGGGAACACCCATGAGACTCGGATGTGAGGGACCGTCTACACCAACCTACAGGCAGCCCCTGGTAACCGACCAGGCTGGGACCAAAGTGGGCAGTCTCTAAAGGTGCCTGCAGTTTGGTTGGGTAGCGAAGGGGGGAGGCCGAGCCCCGCGGCCGCCCAGGAGAGCCCGTGGGCAGTGCTGCGGAATCCACCTGTGTTCTACTCCAGCTGGGACGAGCACCAAAGATTTTGAATAAAGCACGGACTACAAGATGGAGCTAACAGGCCAGAAAAAAACACACTTTGGGGTGGATAAGCAGGTGCACGGGGCCAGGCTATAGCTTAGGTGGGACGTGGTAGCCCTGAGGTCGGGCTGGTGGGGGGCCGAGGCCCGGCCACCCCAGGCAGTGAGGGCAAGGGCCGCACCAGGACACCGGGGCTCAGGTGAGAGTGTACATCCTGAAGGCTAGGACGAGCCCTCCCCCTCCTCGGCTCTCCCCAAACTGGCAGCCAGTCTGCGTGCTAGGGGCAAAAACTGGGAATGGAGGAGAGGGAAGGCAGAGGGAGATGAAAGGAGACATTCAAGAACATTCCCTGACTGCAGGTCATGGGCGGGCAGGGCAGGGAGCCCAAGGCCAGCACACGGGGGTCAGACCCAGACCCACGACACAGTGCATCAGCAGGGAAGTGCGGGAGCCGGGAGCGGGGGAAGGACAGAGGGTCCACGGGCGCTGTGGGTGGGGGTGCGGGCCGGGGGACAGCAGGGCACTGACCTGTGCAAACTGCGTGGGGCTGTAGAAGGGCACAGCTGCCCCGGGGGCGACCACAGGTGCCTGAGAAGCAGAGAGAGCCCGTGTCAGCCCAGCACTCCCGTGGGGAACAGACACACTCCTGAGTACCCGTTTACAGCGCACCCGAGTGAGCCACGGGAGCAGGTCGAAGACACTTGTTGCAACACTGGGTTGAGTTACATCCAGGTTCCCAGGAAAGTGGTACGACGTGAGGCAGCATGCAGAGGGGGTGGCTTAAACTGCGACATGCAGGAATAAGGGGCACGCGGCCCCACGGTGGCCCGCTAGCGCTGACCCAGAGCAGTGAGCAGACACTTCTGAGTGCCTCAGGCCTGCAGCACCCAGCTATGACGTGCAGTGTTTAGTACGCGCGTGAAGAGGTCCCATGAAGCCGCCTACTGAGCCAACGGAAATGCTCTGCTGCACGATACACATGAAAGATGAGGCATTCCTTTAACTCCCGCCCAGACTGGCCAGAGGACAGAAGTCCCTCACGCCCCCAGTGGGCTTCTGAAACCCACTCACACACGGCAAGGCCATGCCTGAGGCTGGCCATGTGGAAAAACCAATCCAGAAAGAACACGAACTATATATTCATTCACTAGGAACATTTTGGGGTCCACATGCCGGGGGTGCATCTGGACAGCCCGATGCCCCGAGGACCTGGGAGAAAGGAACAGTGCAGCCGCTGCGTGCGGTGGACGAGGAGGCGGCGGGTCGCGTTAGTGACAAGGGCACGACGGCCAGCCAGCACAGCGCACGCGGACAGAGGCGACCCAGTTCAACGCGTGTTCAGTGAGAACCGCCAGCCACAGGTACCTGATAAAAATGCTGGCGTACTTCGCGTGACAATGAACTCAGTGAACTACAGCGTGAAAGCTACAAGAACACACACAGAACACAGACAGAGAATCAGCATGCAGGGAGCCGCTCTGAGCGGTCCGTTTAATCCGAGAAGCTGCAGGGCGCCCTTGGGACCAGGACCATCCGAACGGGAAAAGAGCCAGAGTTAGCTTACAACACCTACTCTCGGGGACAGCTTTTAGGAAGAAAACACCCCCAGCTGGGGTCGTGCGGCGGCCCGACCGTGCTGAGCGGAGCCTGGGGCTGGTGCGCTCCTGCCCTGCTCCACGTGGGGCCCTGGGGCAATTCTGCACAGACAGGTGAGACGGTCTGTCGTGCAAACATGACACCTGGCAGGTTCTAGGAAGCTGCTAGAGTGTCTCTTCCGACTCATTAACATTTGCTTCATAAAGCACTCGGACAGTGCCCTCGAGTGATGGGCCAGGCCGGGCTTCGGGGCAGGTCCTCTCCTGTGGGAGTGCCTTACCTCTCCTCCCCAGGAGCTGTCCTCACGGGCGGGCGGGAACTCAGGGCCAGGGGGCGACGCCGCGGAGCCGAACACCTGCCAGAGGAAGAAGACAGGCAGCCCTCCACGCGCGGCGGAACGATGCGTGACCCCCACCCTGACCCCTGGGCCGAGGTGCTCCGCTCCGTGGAAGGCGTCCCTCTGAACAGCAGCAGGGCCGATGGGCCCCAGCGTGGACGGATGGCCCACCTTCTCCAGGGAACACAGACTGTGGCCCCGCAATGGCCTTATTCCCACCTCAGACCAGAGAACAGGCCTTGGGGAGTTCCGTGGCCCCTTATACGTTAAGCAGCTCATTAAGCGGGGAACCAGGCTTGCAATCCATTTGGTTGCCCTCAGACACCAGACTCTAAGCGATCCTATTTCACACCTAAGTTCCCAAAATTCACCACCACCTCTCCGTAGCTATGATTTCAGTAAGACAACTAGTCTGCCTCGTGCACGCGGTTACTTACACTCTCCACTCTAGAGGGCATTCCTCCGGGGGAAAGACACTTCCTACAGACACAGACTTGGCCCCTGGGTGCACAACGGGCCCGAGGCAAAGGTCGGGGCCACCTTCCCGAGGGGGCGCAGGCAAACCCTCGCTGCCCTCCTGCCCGTCCTGTGGCCCCACTCACCTGGGGCTCCGAGGCTGGCTCTGGGTCGGCCGGCCCCCCCGCGGGCGCCTGCCCTTCCCCGCCGGCCCCCTCTGCAGTCGCGGCTTCCTCTGCATCTATGGAGGGACAGTGCGGGAAGCTGTCATTCCATCCAAAATACTGCTGGCCTTTCACTTCCCACAGTCCCACTCGTGGGGGCAGGGAAAGCAGTCCACGAACAAGCAGAGGAACCTCGGCTCTGCACATCGGCCGGGTCGCTCTTCTTATGAGAGATTAAAGCCACGGCAGCTCAGAGAAGGCATTAGAGGTCAGGGGATGCCCCACTGCCTACCTGGGTTTGGTCCAAACAAGTGAGCAGGAATTGGGAGCGGGGCGAGAGGAGCAAAAAACTCCGCAGGAGCCAGGGCCGGCTCACTCCGCTGGGGGCCCCCCGGGTTTAACACGTCCACGTAGCGCGCTCTGGCTCCAGCTGCGCCGGGAGAAGCAGCGGCCTCGGGTCAGCACAGCACAGGACCCTGCTCTCCCAGGGCCCCCCTTCCCCGAGCAGGAGGGGCAGGCGGGGACGCAGCTCTCCACACAGCACAGCCTGGCCACCGCCTCCCGGGAGCACATCCACGCGACCAGAGCTGTGCCGCTCGCTGGCTGCTCGGGGCCTGTGGAGCAGGGCTCTCGCGCTCTGGAGGTGGGGGCTCCCCCTGCACACTCGCCCACGGAAACCAGGTCCCCTCTGCAGAGAGACAGACCGCTATCTGACCTACACTTAAGCCCGAGCCCTGGTGTCTCTGGAAGACAAGCAAGTTCTCAAACGAACTGTAATCTCTGGCTTGTTACCTGCTTTCCTAGAAAACATGTTCACAGAGGCCCTTGGGGGCCCTCCAGGACCTGGGGCCGCAGCGAGCGGAGCCTTAGGGAGCGCGGTGGGTGGGGGCGGTGGAGCCTTCTTCTGTGGAGGGAAAGCCAGCTCAGAGCCCCGCCTGTGGACCCGAAGCCGCCGGGACAGCACGGGGAGCGGGGACCCAGGGACACGGACGGGCGTCCAGGGATGCGAGCGCAGGCAATTCTGACCTACCTCCTCCTCCGGCTCATTTACGTCCACCCACCGGTTCTTCTTTTCATCCCAAACAATCTGCCGTGATGGTGAAAAGTAACGTCAGGAGACGGAGCCGAGCAGAAGCAGCACCTGCGTCCTCGGGACCCGGGACCCCCGGCCCCCGGCGACCATCGCGCACGGGCACACACACGTCCCTCAGGGCCGCGCTCCACGATACTCACCGATTTGTTCTTGTCGTCCGGCAAATAAGCTTCTGTCCTCCTCTTCCCGGGCAGCCAACGTGAGAACCAGGATTCAGTACTCTGAATATAAAAACCAGCAGAGCCACTTTGAGAACATGGTGCTGGGGGAGGGGAGCCCGGCACAGAAACACGAACACTGACGACCTGCTCCCAGGAGGCCCCAGAGGAGTCGGACCCACAGACACGGGTCAGGGATGGGACGGCGTGCAAGGGGACCGAGGGCCAGCCTGAGAACGGAAGTCCTGGAGACAGGCAAAAGGGGCAACTAACACCACAGAACCGTGCCCTTGAAAAGGGTTAAAATGGTAAGCTTTATGTCACTTATATTTTATCACAATTACAACATCTGAACAGGGCACCTTTGGGAACTTTTCCTGTCTAAATGCCAATGAATGGCAGACCCCGGCATTCTCCTGGACTGCGCAGCGGCAACAGCCTGGGATTCCTTGCGGGCCCCCCTCAAACACAGTCCCCTGCTCTGCGTCCTACGCGGGAGAACTGAGTGTCAGAGACGCTTACTTCCACCCCCGTAGGCGACACTTCCACTGGCAGGGACGGACAAGGGAGCAGCAGGTGCGTGTGCTCTCCAACCCACCGCTCCGAGCGCCGCAGGGGAGGACAGCGTGGGATTGCATGCTCACGATCGGTCCGGAGGTCCCACCCCAGCTCCGGCTCACATACGCTCTGAATTAAATGACTTTCCCTACGATGCTGGTCATTAAGGGGCACCTGGGCAGCTCAGTCTGAGCGTCCGACTCTTGGTTTCAGCTCAGATTGTGGTCTCAGGGTTGTGGGATGAAGCCCCACACTGGGCTCTGTGGGGAATCTGCTTGGGGGTCCCTTTCCCTCTGTGCTCCTCTCCTCAACGCTTACTCATTCTCTCTAAAACGAATGGACGAATCTTCAAGAAAAGAAAAGGTGTGGGGCGCCTGGGTGGCTCAGTCAGTTAAATGTCTGCTTTCAGCTCAGGTCATGATCCCAGGCTTCTGGGATCAAGCCCTGCACCAGGCTCTCTGCTCAGCAGGGAGCCTGCTTCTCCCTCTCCCTCTGCCCCTCCCCCTGCTTGTGCTTTCTTTCTCTGTCAAATAAATAAATATAACCTTAAAAAAAAAAAAAGACACTAACAGTTAACTAAAACTCAATATGCTGAACTGTATGAAGATTAACAACGGGTCCCCCAAAGAGAATAAGAAGGTCGGCAGACTGGGGGACGATGCTGGTGAAGCACACACCTCAGAGGACTTGGGGCCATGACACTCAAGAGGGAGAGGACAGAAGCCAGCGCCACACAGGAAAACACAAGAGGTGGTAACAGGTGCAGGAGAAAAGTGCTCAGCGCCCTTGCTCGTCGGGGAAGCAAGTGAAAGCGTCGGGAGGACCACAGACCCCCGAGAGGCTGTCGTGGGGCGGCCGACCACCCCGTGTGAGCGGGTACAAGGGATGCCGGACCAGTGACAAGGAATGGCAGGGCCTCTCTGGCTCTGTGGGGGCAAGTCACCTGGTACGACCACCCAGGAAAACCACCTGCTGGGACCTTCCCACACTGGGCACACAGTGTGCTGAACCCTAGGCACACCCCGCGAGAAAGGAGTGCTCGCCAACAAAACAGTATGAACGCTCATATGGCTTTTACACGATAATCCCAATCCGAAGAAAGCACCAATATCCACTACTGGGAAAGAGAGTAAGTCAAAGTACAGCATCTGCATACAACAGAAACGACGACGCAATGAATTTTAAAGGCTAACTTCCTTTACAAAAAGGTCTAGGAGGGGCGCCTGGGTGGCTCAGTTGGTTGGGCGACTGCCTTTGGCTCAGGTCATGATCCGGGAGACCCGGGATCGAGCCCCACATCGGGCTCCCTGCTCGGCGGGAAGCCTGCTTCTCCCTCTCTCACTCCCCCTGCTTGTGTTCCCTCTCTGGCTGTGTTTCTCTCTGTCAAATAAATAAAATCTTTAAAAACAAAAAAAACAAAAAAAACCAAAAAGGTCTGGGGCAGGTTCCAAAGTCTGAGGGGACCACCATCTGGCGGTGGGTTCTGACAGGCCAGGGGGACCCATGGGCCTCCCGGTCCTGCGCCAGGTGTGCTCCGGCTGGTGCTTGTACGGAGACACGGCACACGGACGCTCAGGAGGCTCTGCGCACGTCACTGGAGGCCAAGGACACCTGCGAGGCCTCTGCCTACCGCCAGCACGGGGGAGAGCCGTCTGGGGGAACTGCGCCCCTTCCCCGGGCCCCGGGCCCCAGCCCCCCATCCTGCTGGAGCCGGTTCACGTCTCACCTTCTTGGGCTCCTTGCTGTCTTTCCTGGCTGCTGGCGTGGGTCTCTTCGCTTCGGGAGCAGACGTCTGCGGCTGCAGAGCGCTGGAGCCGGTACACTCCCACCCAGGGGGGGCCTCGGAGTCCTGGGACATCCTGGACGAGCTCTGTCCCAAGGCAACACGGGGCAGGCTCACCCAGGGCACCTCCCCAGGAGCCTTGAAAACATCCATGAGTGACGAGGGCAGAGTGAGGAGAGGGTGGGGGGACAGCCGTTCCTGCCTCCAGCCTGCTCTCCCGAGCAACCACATCAGGGCGCGCTGGGCGCTACCGAGCTGAAAGGGGTGTTGGCGTGCACACCGAGGGGACGCTGGACACACAGGGGGAGGGGACATTATTTTCATGGTAGAACACCTAACGGAAGTCTGAACTACAGCAAGCGCCCACGACGGCGTGCCCGTGAGGGCCCAGGTTTGTGTAACGGCGGCCGCGGGACGCACTGCGCAGAAAAGCATGTGTCGCTCCCCCCCCAGGGCCAGAGCGACAGAGGTGCTGCTTCTGCCACCCACGTCTGAGAGACGCGACGAGGATTTCAAGGCAGTAAAGTTTCGGGGACCCTGCTGCAGAGAGAGGGGACGCAGGACTGCGGAAGTCACCGTCAGCATCATAGCCTCCCGAGCAGGGGCTGTCCGTGCGCCGCTAAGCGCTGGTGCTCCTCATCGGGGCTTGCCACCGACTCTGCACGCGCGGAGGGCTCTCCCGAGCTTCCGGGGCGCGCCCGCTGAGGAGCACCTCGACAGGCAGTCGGGTGGTTTCCCCAGCTCTCCTCCCACTACAGCGGGAGGACGACAAGTCTGGGCCCCTAATCAATGTGACTTACGGAAAACAAAGAGCTTGGGAAAAAAAGGGGAGAGTACCAGGTTAGCCAATTTTCCGCCAAAACCTTCTTCTCTCAGCTCCAGCAACGAGTTTCTACCTGGCGCCTCTGGTGGCATCGCCCCTGTCAACAGAAGAGAGAGCCACTGTGGGCTCCGTGTTGCCGACACAGGACAGGAGCTGGCGCGACACGCTCACGACACAGCAAGCTTCTCCCTGGGCCACGGCCTCCCATCGTGGGGCTCAGAGCCCGAGACCGGAGAAGTTCTCCGAATCGCTTCTTTCGGAAAGCTGGATGGACGTGGTGCTTTGTTTGAGGGCACAGTACCAGGCAGGCGCACAGCGGGCACAGGCAGCCCCGCAGGGGCCGGGAGCCCGGGCACACCTCACGGCAAGCCTGAGGCCCCCAGACATCCGCTGGCGCTCCACGCACCGCCACGCAGCTGAGTCCCAGAGGAGAGCAGCACTGACATCAATGAGCCCTCCAGCCTAAGGCTTCCAGAACCCTTAATATATGCTGACGAACAAAACCTGTCTCAAGTTCAGATGACTGAAGGCTCCGCCACCAATCACCTCCTTTGACGCCACACCCCACAGAGCTCTGCTCTCGGGCTGGCACTGCAGCAGGCCTACCTGGGTCCTGGCTCCCAGCCTCCAGGGACGCGTGCTCACTTTCCTGCAGAGACGGTGCACCAGGGGGCAGGCCGGGCCCCGCGTACGGAGCCACAGGGTCAGGCACAGAGGGCTCCGGAAAGCCAAGGGCAGCCCCCGGGGGCCCACAGGCAGGCCCCAGCTCGACAGGGCCCGGGGCTGGGGGCACCGGGAACAGTGGCACCCTGGCGGGGAGGGCCGGCTGGCCATCGGGGAGCATCGGCGGAGCTGCACCAAGAGAGCGGAGAACGGAAGCCTGAGCTACTGGCACTGCCTCCGGGCACTCGAAGAAGCTACCTGGCAAGCTCAACACTTCACCACACGTCCTGTCTCGTGGCCATGTTTCTCCCATTAACGGGGCAAAAGGACCAATCATCAAAGCAGAAAATGCTGGCGATGCCAGGGCATCGATCGTTGGGGGAAAAGCAAAACATACGCTTCTTAGCAACAAGGGGAGGACATCATGAAACGTCCTAGACAGCCTGGGCCCAGACCCCCAGCGAGGCCCCAGCACAACCCGGGGAGCAGGGGCCTGAGAGTTCAGGGAGCCCTCCCCGCCACCCACCTCCCCCTCCAGGGCTCAACAGACCACCCACCCGCTCGGGCGGCTACTTAAGGCCACGAGACCCAACAGGCTCACCGAGGGGCAGGCCTGGGGAGACGCGTCCCCTCCACTCTCCTGCAGGCAGAGCAGCAGCACTCCACGTGCAGAGGCAGTGGCTGCGAGGGGAAGGCGGGGGGCCCGCTGCTTCCCCAGCAGCATGGGGCTCACCTGAAGGCAGCAGCCGCACCCCCTGGCCAAGGTGCTCAGCGCTGGGCAGGGGCAATGCCAGCAGCGGATTGCGGGCGCCCGGGCCCCCCGGCTGGGCAAGTGCCGGCCCGTCATACTGCCCCGCCTCGGAGCTCGGGGTGCTGGGACAGCGCTGGGGGAAGGTCCCGTCCCGACTCCATGCCGTGACACCCTCCTGAGGGAGACACGCGGCAGGTGTTTCCGGCAGCCCAGCACCGCGCCGCCCGCCCCGCCGACCCACTCGCCATGCCCGTGCTTCAGGAGCGCCTTCCCCCTCCTGGCAGCGGGAGCACCCTGCAACCGTACTCTTCACACCCAACATGGCTGGTGTGAGAAAGGCGGGGAGGAGGTGAAGCACGCTTGTCGAAACGTCTCTGTCCCCCGAGACCGAAAGCACGCCGCACACCTTGAGCTGCCTGTCCACGCACTGCAGCTGGGCCAACCAGGCAGGCTCAACGGAGGCCTCCTCCTCGGGCTTCTCTCTCAGCTGTGGGTCGAAAAGCCGCAGCTGGGACGCCACCTGGACACACACAGGGAGGAAAGGGTCTGTCACTGCCTGGCACGACCAGGAAGACCCTGTTTTCGGAACCCACCATCACCTGGAACACAAAGCATCTTCCAGCGGGACAGTTCCCGTCCCCGAAGATTTCTGAAGCACGGGGTGACCTGACCTGAAACCTCGCACATGCCATCAAGTCATCGGAAAGGGAGCGCAGGACCCAGGATCTGCTCCAGGGAGCCCAGCAGCCCGTAAGCGCAGAGGCCAGCAGCACCCAGACCTCTGCAGCGGACTCTGCTGCCCGTCCTCGACTACACCGACCTGGCTTTACTTATCAAAACGCTGAGCGGACCCACCACCGCACAAGACCTGAAGGGCTATGGGGCGGGGGGGGGCACAGAGACCGTACAGGACGGGGGCACAATAAAACCAGGGGGCCCCAGTGAACAGCTGCCACAGCTGTGGGAAGAAGCACTCGCTAATTACCCTATTTTCGTGATGCCTAAAATTTCCCACAGTAAAACCCCGCTCAGGTACAAGGCGAGCACGTCTCCCAGAACAAGGCTCCCAGGGGGAAGGGAGCTGGCGACCCCGAGCACTGGGCGCTGGCCGGCCCTGTCCCATTGGCGCCGCCGCCTCCTGCCAGGCTGCACGCACGCTGTGTGCTTCAGAACGAGAAACCGACGCCGGCATTGGAGCAGCCAGGACCCCAACCCAGCCTGCTGGGCTCCGGAAGCTCCCGCTCGTAACCGGTAGGTTAAACCGCCCCCTGGTGAGTTTCCTGGAGGTGGGCTCCTTCTTCCTTCCAACCTACGGCCCAGCTTCTGTAGAGGACTGACGTCTCTGAAAACCTCCCAGGCAACATGCAAAACACCCCACACCTGCTCAAAACACCTGAGTTTCTCAAGCTGTTTTCAAGAAGGAAGTCCCAAGCATCTACACGGTCAAAGCTCAGTCCCCCAGCCCCGTGATCCTGGCCCCATGTGGCCAACGCCGTGGGAAGGATGTTCGGGAAGATGCTACCTGGACCAGCTGTCTGATGAGCACGGGCGAGTACTTGTGGGGCTGCGGCAGGATGCTCTTGGCAATGATCTCGCAGTAGTGGAAGGCCTGGGTGGCCAGCCCCATTTCAGCCAGGCGGCAGGAGTAGATGAACTTGAACACCTGGGACAACGGAGCGCAGCACAGGTGTCCCCACGCACCTCCCCAGCCCCCGTGCCATCTGACAGCCCCGAAGCTGGAGCTGCTCCGACGCCCCGTGTGCCTCACGTGTGCCCCCGGCCGCCCAGCAGCACTGAGCCCCATTCCCAGAAGGCTCTGAGATGAGAGCTGCAACTAAGCCTCTTACAAACTCACTTTTCCTCTTCAGCACTCACGAGGCTCGTCAGGGGGCCCGTCACCGCGAGCGCCCGGCTCAGCCCACGCTGCAGGACAGCCGCGCCCCCCCCCCAGCCACGTGCTCACGCCCTCACGCCCCCGGGGCCAGATAACCCACTCCCCGGGACACTACCAACTGTGGACAGAAAGTACTGGAAACCGAATACTAAAATCAATTCAACAAGGCTTACTTCTCAAGCATTACAGGTCCAATGACTCCCTGGGATTTCCAGAAACACCATCACTTGTGCGTAAGAGCTCAAAGCCCTCGATAATCAGACTTGCTAGCACTGGCCACCCACTCGCTAAAACCACAGACCGGCGTAGCTCCTGCTCACCTGGAAATTGGGGAAGGAGCAGGTCTGTGCCCCAAGAGACTGAGCATATTCATAGGCTTCCGTCCTCTGGATAGCTTCATTGGTTGCAAACTTTAAAAATGGCAAACTGTCGAGAAAAGAAGTAATTTTAACGTCTGAGCAAGGCACCCAAAAGCACGTCATGCCGCATGACGGGAGGCTGCAGCCGCCGGGTGCGCCGTTCCTGGGCTAGGTGACGGAGGGGGCTTCCTTTCTAAAGGAGAACAGATACCTCGACAGTCCTCACCTGTGGTTTGATCCAATTAAGACAAGTTTCGTGGTTTTCTTTGTATAAACCCCCAGTCCAACCTGGGCCATGAGGTAGCAGAAGTGAGCGGCATCTAGGAGACCTTTAGAAGCTGAGGAGACAGAAAGCAGGCCAAGGCTCGGTGCGCGCGAGTTCTCCCGGGAATCCCAGCACGTGCACAGCAAACGCGAATGGAAAGGGCCCGAGGCCTCCACACCCCAACAGGGGCTCTCATGCCCAAGCACGCTGGGCTCCCCCAACCTCCATGCCTCCGTCTGACCTACCCAGAGTGTCGCCCATGGTGGCCATCGCCCTGGACTCCACATCCACGTTGCTGCTCAGGTTGGACAAAACCATAGCAAGATGTGGCCTCCAATCTCCCCACTTCTCATCTCCACAACACTGAGATCAGAAAAAAGCCAAATAAATAAAGCCCTTATCCTCGGGAGCATCGCCTCTATCTCGTCACGGATGAGCTCAAAGAGTACAACACGGAAGCCAGAACAAGAGAAAGCGCAGGCCTCATGGCCCAGGAGGCAAGCTCTCACAGGAGCGAGGCCGGACAGGGAGCCGGGCTGCGGGGACCCCGGGGAGCCCCTGCACACTGACCGTGGACGCAGCAGGCATGCGCCCCGACATCAGCTGGTACACGGTCTGCAAAGGATCATTGATTGGAAGACTGTTGGCGAACCTAGGCGGACACGAAGAGAGAAAAGAGCTAAGTCAGCCCTGTTTAAAGGACAGAAATGAGCCTGGTTTCATCTTGGCCCTTCGATGACTGTCCCCTGGGGCCTGACCCAGGCAAAGTACACAAAGCCCAGCACTTCAACAAAGGAACTGAGAAAATACAGACTAAGGAATTCACGGTGGCTTCACAGAGCACGGAAAACTCTGCAGCTAATAAAATGTTCACGAAGCCCTTGGCGGTATAACCGCAGGGAAGAGGGCCCAGCAAGCCCCTGCCAGCGTGACAGCAGCCCGGGGCAGAGGACACGCCCCAGCCTTCTGGGACAAGGGCTGACAGGCAGCAAAACGGGCCAGAGGGACGTGCCCAGCAGTGGCCTACAGCAAGACTCTCTACCTGGTCATGACACGGGCGTGCGTCCGGCTGTCCATCTTACTTGCAAGTAACAGAGCGTGGCCCCATAAGGCGTTTTTCATCGCAGACTCTAAAGCATCCTGAAAAGCATTTCAGTGGTTACCTGCGTCATCAGAACGCCAGTGACGTATGCAAGCAGAAGCAACAGCAAAGGGGGGGGGGCGGGGGGCGCGCGCGCAGGGGAGCAGGACCAGAGGGCACACGAAGGAGTGCGTGAGTCACAGGCCTGCCAACACACGTGCCCCCGTCCAGACACAAAGGAAAAGCCCACTTTTCCGAATCTGCCCTAGTCACAAAGTCCCTGCGGCAGTGGGCCTGCGAAGGCACACGTTGCTTTGTGGGCTGCTGGCCGCCAGCATACGGGATGAGCGCACAGATGAGGAACAAGGACGAGCGAGCAGCAGTCTGGCCGCCTCCGAATGTGCCCTGGCATGCACCCCCAGGCCCAGGGCGACACACGAGGCCTCCACGAGCAGCATCTCCACACGGAGCCTTTACTACCGCAGCCTGCTCGGCGTCCAGAACCATCTGGGGCAGCACTCACAGGACAGCCTCTTCAAGGGCAGGGACGTGCCACAGCAGGGGAAACTTTAAGCAAAGCTGACGGATTCTACAGCTCTGATCCACCGTAAGACGGCCACATGAAGACTGTTTATTACCAAATGCAAGTTTTCGGACTGAATCACGACATCAGAGTACCAAGAATAGCGGGCCCGTGAGACCCCAGCCCTCCAGAGCACAGGCACGGCTCTCCCTCCGGTCTGCACGACCCCGGGGACCTTCCCTCCATGGCCTGCAGGGCTTGGCGCTGGGCCGCCGCACGGCACCCACCTGGCACCTGCCCTACTCAAGTGACAGTGAAGGCATGCCGAACTGTGCGAGAACAGTCTGCCTCCTGTCCTACACACAGTCTGTCCCTCAAACGTATACACAGCAGGAGCGCGGCCGAGCGCTGGCGTCCCCCGGAAGACAGCTCGGCTGCCGGGAACAGACCCCTGGGCTCCGCTGCCACTAGGCCCGCGCTGCCGCCAAGGTACCAGCGCTCCCGAGGGCAGGACCGTGCACAGCGGGGCTCGCAGCCCACTCACCTTCTTGCGGCCGTACAGCAGCAGCTCCCGGAACCGCTCCGTCTCCTTCTCGAGGGCACTGCTGCGGGCCGGCTGGCTGTCGGTGAGAAACGACAGCTGGGCCTCCCCGGACTCCTCTTCCTCCGCCTGCTCCACGGCCTCGTTAGTAAAATCGATCAGGTTGGCCTCGTTGGGTGACTTTCCAGGAAGCCATGCAGTTTTGTGGTCTCGCAACAAAAGCTCGGCGAGGTCTGTTCCCACCACGGTCTGCAGGGGCCGAGGAGCAGAAGGAAAACAAAGCGCTTCACTACACACACAACTTCCACCAGGTGTGCCAGGACGGGCGCGGTCCTGGTCAGGTGAGGCCCCGAACGGGACTCCTCAGAGAGCACACTGAACTCCCACGGGCACGATATGCCACTCAGAACGTGGCCGGGACCGGGGTGGACAGACCACAGATGACCAGATGGGCTGACAGAGGCGGACCCAAACCTCCCTTCACCCCGAACCACACGCCCTTGAATCCCACTTCCCCAAAGCACCACGAGGGCACTCTTGCTGAGTGAGCCGCTGCACAGGGACACTGTTCACACATGCAGCGTGCTGCGGAATTCCCACCCAAGTCCTGGGGGGTGTGGGCAGGGGCCAGGACGCGGGCCAGCAGGGCACTCACCCCGTTCTGTCTGCACAACAGAACAATGAAATCCCAAAGGAGACTTGCAGACTCTTTGTCAATTAAACTTTCGTTCTGCAAACATTTTGTAGCTTTGTTCTGTGCAAAATTAATAACATCCACTTTATGGGTGTCATCTCTGAAAAAAGAACACACACTCAATGAACAGCGACAACTGCATCTGCGAGGCCGAGCGCCGCAGCCGCCTCCACGCGGACGCCGGGGGACGCTTCAGCGGGGAACGTACTTGCCGAGCGGCCCCGGGAACGAGCGCAGCTCCTCCTGCTCCGGCGTGTGCTGCAGCAAGGTCTGAGGCGGGCGGGAGGGGGCAGAGAGAGAGCAGCTCACGGGGGGCCCGTGTCCGCCGGCCACACTGGCTCAGTGCCCGTCCCTGTCGGCTCCCCCACCCTACGGAGCGCGGGCCCGTGTGCTTTACTACCGTGATTTCTGAGCTCTATTTTAAGCAGTAAGGACCGTGTCTCCCCTCAAGTGGGAGGCAGGGTCCAATGCGTGCACAGAAGAGGGCTGCCAGGGCTGCAGAAGGCCCCCCACCCCACTTGCCACCAGGTCACAAAGCTCCTCCACCCGTCACCAAAAGCCACAAGATGAACACGAGCAGGGCCCTCCCAGACACACGAATAAAGACAAAATGAGTATGCAGTTAAACGAAGTCTAACGTGATGCCCATGCAGGTGTGCAAAGTCCTGACCTCTGAGAGGAAAATCGACCCAGCACAACAAAAAAACCCATGAACTGGAGATTTGTTGGAAAAAAACATCTCCCAAGGTCGCTTCTTCAGGGGGCAGTCCTGAGATGCAGAATTTCTACTCAAGCAATTACCTCCATGCTGTGAATTTCAACCAACGCAGGCTGTCCTTCCGAAGGCAGATTTGGGATCACTTTAATGAGCTGCCCCCCAGGACCGAACCTGGCACAGACATGAGGCACTGAGAACTTCTCAGGGGAAGTTGGTCTCGATGGAGCTACATTTAAGTAAAATGAGAAACAAACAATCAGCTTGTCACTTCTTACTGCTTTTGGGCCCGATCGATGGTACAGATTTCCGAGGTGCGCACAGCCGGAACCCCGGGTTACACTGGTCACAGCGACGCGCTTTCAACTGGAAGTCATAATTATCCAATGTCCCATCAAAGAGGAGCACTTAGGTGTGCATCAGAAAAATGTTTCAACGAGAACTATTCTCTCCTGAACAAAACTCCCTTACAGCAGCCCCGCGCATCAGGCACAGGCTCCTGGGAAGCAGCTTGTGGCCACTGGCTGCTCGGGGGCCCCAGCCGAGGGTCCGCGCTGCCGTGACAAGCTCCGGGGCTCACGGCACTCCTTATTCTGCAGACAAGGCCGAGCCAGGCCATCGCCAATGCCCATCCGAGCTGAAGTCCCCTCCCTCCGCCACCCCAGGCTTGCGAGGCTGCCCCAGCGGTGTGACTGGACATCCCTCTGTACCTTCGTGAGCTCGGAGCGCCGCCCCCACACACACCTTGCTCCGCGGTGGGCCAGCCGGCTTCGGCAGCGTAGCCATACTCTGGGAAGCCCTGGCTGCGGCCAAAATTGCTGCCGTGGGCGCCGTAGGCATAATCACCGGGCAAGGAGCCGGGTGGAGGTGGGGCCTCATAGGGAGCGGCGGTCATGCTGTGGCTTCTGTAAACCTGACTCTGGGAAAACATAAAGCCAAGAGGACAAATCAGCTCCTGGGAATGCGGGGGACTGAGGCATGCGGTTACGTTGGAAGGCAGGGGGGGCCCACCTGACGCGAGTGGGAGCTGAAGCTACTGCGCAGGCTCTGGGCCGAGCGCTCGCTGTGCACGCTGCGCCTGTCCACCTCTTCCCCGTAAGGGTCCCTGTGGGGCTCGGGGTCATCGTCAAAACTTCCAGTGAAGCGAGGGTCGTACCTCCAGGGGTCATCGTACCTCTCGGGCCTGGTGGGAGTGGGGACAGAGGCGAGGAAAGGGGGCTGTGGGGCGGTGACTCCAGGACGACAGCCGTTTGCTGCCCAACAGTGAGCACCGTGCCGTCACCGCCCCCCACGGGGATCGTGACCCTTAGAAGACCAGTCACAGCCTGCCCTCAGGAGAGCGGCCACATCCCAAGCCCGAGTTCAGATCCCTGCCTTCACATCTGGAGAAACATCCTTCAAGTTCGTGCTGTGCACGGCCATGCCTCTCCCAGAGCCGGCAAGAGGAGGAGCCGACCTCCAGAGCCTATGCCAGGCCAGTGCCCTCCCAGAGCCCAACTGGGAACTGCCAGGAGCGCCTGGTTCATCCTTCTCCTTCAGTGACCCCGGTGTCAGCTGCTCACCGGGATCCCAAACACAAGTGCAGCTCGGGGAAACGACAGACTCGAGGGAGGAGACGTAGGAGCAAAGTTGGGATTATGAGGAAGCCTTATCATCAAAGTGCACTGTACCAACCTGTCGCCATAAGCATAGTGTTCTTTCCTGTACGGATCGTACTCAGCGTCATACCAATACCTCCGGTCACAGGCGCGGGGGTCCCTGAATCTGGAACCATAGTGGTACCGGTCCCAGCGACCCGGGTCTGTAAGTAGGGGATTCGTGGTTTACCACAACGGGAAAGGCAAGACACTCCCCTGACCTTTGCTAGAGAAACCACACCCCCCGGGATTGAAGGATGCCTCCAGGCTCTTAGAAAAACCAAACTTTCCTCCCCAAAATCAGCATGACCTTGGAGAGAGTTAACTGGGAGACAGAGGGCTGGGCGGGGCCCCGCCTGTGCACCTGACACTACTGGCCACTGCTACTCTCTCAATACACGTGAATGGAAAGAACCAAAAAACCCGCCAGAAGACATCTTTGTTAGATTTTATAACAGTCACGGCCTGTTTAACACTTAATCCCATGACTACAAATTTCCCTTATATGTCTTCTAACAGAACCCAAAAAGTTTCCAAAACGAAGACGTTGGAAAAAAAAATTAACATTATAAACCAGATGTTCCACTTCTGGCAGGTCGTGATCAGACCTCGCAGCTGCGGCAGTGCCAACCCGGGAGGGAAAGAGGCCTGTGGGAAGCAGCAGGGCGGGAGGCCGTGTGCAGACGCCCCCAGGGCTGCGGGACCGGGATGGCCCTGGCCCAGGCAGCAGGGAGGGAGGCAGGAGCGCGACAAGACCAGCAGGCAGCACCGGCAAGGCGCGGACGTCAAGGTCTGCATGGCGCAAGTCGAGGGCCCCTGGCCGTAGGAGGCCGCTGGCACACCAGACGTGGCCAGCGCGACCCAGAAGCCGGTGTCCCATTTTAGTTCATCAGTCTAAGCAATCACATACGCACAAAGTACCCCTGGACCTACTCACAACCACGCTTCCTGGAAGATCAGAGGAAACGACTAATGTGATGAAGAGACATTAACACTAGAACTGAATCATCGTTTCCTAATGAAATACAGCAATGTAACTAGTTCCAGGCACAGCTTTTCCACTACTTCGGCTCCTGGGTTAAAGACATACGAGATCTAGCCAACGGAAAGGTCTCCTAAGACCCGATCACAGCGCGAGGCTGCGCGCCAGGCCGCGCCAGCAGCTGGCCACAGAATGCTGAACGTACCTCCGTATTCGTACTGGCCAGAGTAATAATCTGCATAGTGGTCGCTCTGACTGCTCCACCCGCTCTTGGAACCGTAGTAACCTTCGGGGTACCCTTGCCTGAAAGCACACAGGACACTGTTAAAAACAGCCTACTTGCTCACTTCTTAGACGAGGACGAGATGTCAGTCCCCACGCACGACTGCGAGGGCATCGGCAATCAGCAAAATGCTCTGGTTGTAAAAAAAAAACAACACTCATCGGAAGATCCGACCATGGGACCCCCTCCCACACAGTTCATCAAAACTCATCTCTTGGGACGCCCAAGGGGCTCAGTCGGTGAAGCATCTGCCTGCCCCTCCCCCAGCTTGTGCTGTCTCTCTGACGAATCAATAAAATCTTTTATTTTTTTTTAATATTTTATTTATTTGACAGAGAGAGAGATCACAAGCAGGCAGAGAAAGAGGAGGAAGCAGGCTCCCTGCTGAGCAGAGCCTGAGCTGATGGCAGAGGCTTTAACCCACTGAGTCACCCAGGCGCCGAACATCAATAAAATCCTTAAAATGCCTCTCCTAAGTACCTATTTCGGCGCCACACAGCACCGAGCTGGCCACCCTGTGTGTGCTCAGCACGGTGTCCTGCATGGCAAGGCTCAAACAGCTTCTCGAGTTTCTAGTATCACACTCGGCAGGAGCAAAGCACACCGAGCTGTCAAGCCCAAACATACACGCCACGCGCTGTGTCCTCTGGACCAGGATAGTGTGCGCCCGGGGGCGGGGCCGCGGCTGCCTCAAGCCCGGGTGTCAGGAAAAGCACCCATGGAGGCTGGCCTCACGGCCCAAGCTGCAAGTCTGACTCTTGGTGCATAGAGGGCAGAAGTTAGCAAGGTCAGCTTCTCGGCAGCAAGATTCTTTTTTCTTTTCCTCCAACAGAGCGAGGCACGGAGCCCATACATGCGGTGGGCGGGGGGGGGGGGGGGGGGGGGGGGGGGGGGGGGGGGGCAGAGGGAGAGAGAAAATCCCAAGCTGACTCCACAGCCAGCCCAGAGCCCTATGCGGGGCTTGATCTCACGACCCTGAGATCAAGACCTGAGCTGAAATCAAGAGTTGGACACTTAACCAACTAAACCACCCTCCTGGGGAAGTAAGAATTTATTTTTTTTTTAAGATTTTCTTTTATTTCTTTGACAGAGAGAAACACAGCCAGAGAGGGAACACAGGCAGGGGGAGTGAGAGAGGGAGAAGCAGGCTTCCCGCCGAGCAGGGAGCCCGATGCCCGCTCCATCCCAGGACCCTGGGATCACGACCTGAGCTGAAGGCAGACGCTGAATGACTGAGGCCCCCCAGGCAAGGCAGTAAAACTCTTAGAAATACTTACCAGCATTTTTGCTTTTTAATAACAAGTTTTAGACAACATTTGATATTGACAATGAGACTTTTCTCATGTCCCTTCAGGAATGTCCCACTCGCTGAGGCTGGGGCCTGGGTGGCCTGCGCAGAGCACCCACTCCCACGGCTAGCCCCAGGAACAAGTCCCCTTCCCAGGGCTTCGGAGGAGAACCCTCAGACCCCACCCATCTGCAGAGTGGGGCCCCTGACACACCAGCGGTGGGCTCGGAACACTGATCTGACACAGGGCAGAACCAACAGCATGCTACCTCCTCGCCACTCTCACCAACAAGCCCATTCATCCACCAGCGAAGACACAGCCACAAGAACGAAAGCTATGTTCCTGCAAGGATGTGCTCGTGCCAGGCACAGGCACGCACACACACGCATGCACACACATGCCCCAACCACAGCAGGGCAGGGAGGAGGGTACACTGCTCTCCGCAGGTGTCACAACTGAGTGCTGAAGATAGCTGTGGACAGAAAGACGGCAAGATGGGACAGAACAGAACCACTCCTGTGTAACCCGGCCTGGCTTCTGGTTGGGTGACTTTTCAATAGCACAGGGCTGCCTTCAGTCTCTTAGAACAAAGTGTCATGTTAATTCACAGGTGGGCAGACAGAAAGCTGGCATGGCAAGATGTGCCCTGGCTGTGCCCTCCTCCGTGCTTAGGGGCTTCTAGAAATCACCTGCCTGCTCCTTTACCTGAGTAAGAACACTTTGCCTTCCAGGTGCTATCCAGGAGCTAAACCCTCGGGAACTGACGTCAGGCTCCTAGAAGGCCGGGCCACGTGCAGCTCAGCAATGTATGGAGAGTGCAGCTCAACACGCAAAAGCTCACAGAGACAGACCTTGTCTCCAAACAAGCTATCAAGGACCCCAAGAACCAGCAACAGGACCCCAAGGTTTTGAAAGGCAGCGTACACACAAAGTCTCCACTGCCAAACTGACCTCCTCTATTATAAGCTCAAGAAGCCACGGACTCAGTAACAAAACCTACACCCGGGACACATCCCTCCTCCAAGCTGACGATGGACGAGTACAGGGAAGACTCTGGAAGGCAGGCAGCAGCGCCACACCAGAAACAGGCTGCACAGCCGACTGTCCCACTGCGGCTCTACCTTCGGCTCTGAGTGGGAGCACTGGGACCCGCTGAGGTCCTGCTTGCCGGAAGGCGTGATACCAGAGATCTTTCAAAATCCCTCATCCAGGAGCACCTGGGGGGGCTCTGTTGGTTAAGCACCCGACCCTTGATCTCAGCCGGGGTCGTGATCTCAGGGTTGGGAGGTCAAGTCCTGCATCAGACTCCATGCTCAGCAGGACATCTGCTTGAGATTCTCTCTCCCGCTGCCCTTCCCTCTGCCCTCTCTCTCTTAAATAAATAAATGGATCTTTTAAAAAAAAGAGAAAGAACCCCTCCTCTACAATCACAGAACCAAGACACGCCTGGTCAGAGAAAGAGAGCAGCAGCACGGAGGTGTGCGGGGGTCCCCGGTGCAGGAGGCAGCGCTGGGGAAGGGATGTGGGCAGGTGTTCCGGCCCAAGACTGCCGGCCTAGGAGCCCAGCACGTCTGTGATGGGCAGTGGGGAAGAGTCTGTGCCAGGGCAAAGCCACCACGGTCTAAGGAGCCCGAACACCCAGGCGGCGGAACGCCAGAGCCGTGCGTGTGCCTCAGCGGTGGGATGACCAGCAGGCCCCGAGAGGGCCCCGCCGAGGGTCTGGCCCACCCGGCGCTGGCTGAGAGCACAGCAGGGGTCCAAGTGCTCCTGTGCTCTGCCCGTGGTTCGACCCAGACCCACAGGCTGGCATAACTCTTTACCAGCAGCATCTTTCCCAGACCACTAAGTGACTGCTAGAGCCAGCAACACGAACGTCCGTCACCTGGCAGGCGGCCGGTCTGAGCAGTGACTTGCTCGGGAGCTGGGTCGCTCGGGCTCGGAGTAGCGGTAGTTCTCAGCATAGGCAGATGCCGCGCTGTCATAGGGCCTGTACCGGGGCTCGTAGAGGCCGCAGACGTCCTGCTGGAAGAAGGGTTTGTGCAGCGTCAGAGACCAGTGGAGGGACGACGCATCAAGCCAGCGGCACCAGCTCCCACCGGCCCCGACCACAGCCCTCTAGGAGGAGCAGTGGATGGGGGGCTGCCCTCAGGCAGAACAGAACACCTATGATCTGAAACGCACAGCCACGGGCAGGTGGCGGGATCTTCCTCAAAGGGCCTGTCCTGGTCCTGTTCAGGAGATGGCCAATGTGTCAGTGGCCACTGGGAGCCGTGGGGACTCTAGAGGGCTCCGCCGGGCTTCTAGTCCCTAAAGTCTCGAAGGCGGAAGTGCTCTGACTCTGCAAGTTTGTGTTCCATTTCAGACACCATCTTAGGTAAGCAGCCTAACCAGGGTTCCACCTCTGCGTCACGGGGCCCCGGGAAGCTGCAGAGCGAGGGTCATCTTTTACTCTCAGGAGCTTTCAGCCCCATTACAGATCAATGCATGGCCACGGCTCTGTCTCTAGGGAGTGGCCATGTGAAGACCCGGAGCCCAAATGAGGTGATCCAGGCAGGAGACAGAATCAGCCCTCTGGTCTACGAGCCTGACTCTGCCTTCACCCGCAGAAGAGGAGAAATCAAATAAAATGGACTTATCCTTGACCACTGCTGCAGCCTGGGGCAATAAGGCCAAAGGGAGCAGGAAGCGGGCGCCCACAGAAGTAACCTGGGCTCCGGCTGGAGTTGCCGGGACGCCCATGTAGCTGCTGCACAAAGGACCCAAAGCAGGTACACCGCTCCCCTCACGCCCTGCCAGCCACCCACTCCCGGGCTCTGGGTGGATCAGAAATCAATTTCCGTTTGTAGCAATAGGAGTCCCTGGGGCTCCTTCCAGAACCTAGAATTTGCCGGTCTCTGCAATTAGTTGTGCACCGTTCACACATTCCCAAAGACACTCAAAGCCCACAGAGGAGACCCAAGGCTCCTGGCACTGGGGGCTGCCGCCCGGCCCAACCCCACCCACCTCTGACTCGGGGACCCCAAGACGGCCACCTGCCCCTGCCCAGTAGGAACATGCTTCCCAAACTTCCAGACCACGCTCCTTTGAACTCAGTTAACCTTGAGTGATGGTGGGCTGGGACTAGAGGTGAGGAGAAGCAGAGAGCAATCCAATGTACACACTTGCGGTCCACCATTTTAGCGTAACAGAGGACTGAACAAACCCGACTTAAACAACATTCGTGCGCCTGCGCCACTGTGAAGGGCTAGGCTCCCGTGAAGGGCTAGGCTCCCGCGCAGCGCGGCGGCCGCCCCTGGGCCGCTGCTGGGGCCTCCGTGCGCCTCAAGGAGACTGTGGGATTCCATCTCCCTTGGCTGTTTCACCAGGATTGCATTCCAAGCCTAACTTTTTTCTGTTTTTATTCTCAAGGAGGGACTTCAAAGAGTACAGTTTCCCGTTACTCATCAGGTAGATTTTTCACGTCAAAACCCCGCTGAAGCTTCCAGAGGCTAGCCCGGTTTCCCGAAGCATGCAGCCCACAAGCTCTACAGAGAAGCCACTGGTGGGACAGGAAACGGATGGCTTCTCCGCCACGTGAGCCGGGGGATACCGTGTGGAAAAATGCATCAGGTGCCGCATGCAACGCAAGAGACAGGCGTGCAGGCCGAACTCCCGAGACGGGCCGCACTGGGCACCTGCACTGGGCACCTGCGGGAGGGGCGCTCAGCCCCGCGGCAAGGCCTAGGGCCGGCACTCTACACAGCGGTGGCACCACGGGCTACTTCTGAGCTGAGCAACAAAGCCTGCCAAGGCCCACAACGCAAGAGAAAGGAACCACTGGTCACGGGATTCAAGTCGGAGGGCTTGACCGTACCTGGTAATAGAGGGGGGCCGTGCCAGGCTCCAGTGGGTACGGCGAGGGGTAATGGGACTGGTAGCCATCGTACAGGGGTCTGTAATAGTAGTAGGACGCCAGGTCTGGAGGCGGCGGCTGCAGCCAGTGCTGGTCCGACCGCACGGCGGCCTGGCTCGAGCTAGTGGACACGACCGACGCGCTGGAGGACCGAGGTGGCCGCGGCTGACCTGTGTCGGCTGGACTTGTGGGTGGTGGGACCGAGTTTTGGAGCTGTCCCTGCACGGGTGGACTTCCTGGGTGTGAGGGCTCTGAACATGCTGCTTTGGGCCCTCGTGGCGGAGGAGGGGCTGGCTCCTGCGGGGCTCGCTCCAGGCCACGCTGGTCCTGAGTGTCTTTTGTCACCTGCTGGTAGAAATGGCCTGCGTCCTGCGGCCCTGGCCCAGCTTGTCGCGCATGGCTGCTGATGGCGTGCTGACCCACGGAGCTGTCAGAATGGGGCGGGCTACACTTTCTTAGAGGATTGTCCAAAGTCCTATTTGGCGTGAAGTCTAGGGCTCCAGATGTTTCTTCCCGGTGACTGGCCTCATCAGCAGGTTCGGAGGCGGCGTCTGCAGGCGGTGGGAGCGCCACGCCCACCCCTCCGGCAGGGCTGCTGACCAGCTCGGGAAGAACATTCTCTGCATTACCAATCTCTTGGCTTTCTGGAAGCAAGTTCTTCGGGTTTGGATGAGGTGGTGGCTGAGCCAGCAAACTAGCAGGCTGATTAGAAACTACTTCCGAAGTGCCGGGAACCTGTGGAAAACTACTGTGCGCCAGACTGTTAGGCAGAGGCGAGCGGCTGAGCGCGCCGGCCGCAATCCCAGACACAGGGGCGCTGTCTCCAGGGGGCCCCCCCACAGCCCGGCTGCTTGCCGAGGGTTTATCCCCGACCAAAGCATCTCTCCAGGGCTGACTCTTCTCGGCAGGACTCGATAAGGACACAGAGAAACTGATGGGCTGAGCCGAAGTATAGCTCTGACCAGGCTGGGCAACGAAGACGGGATGAGTCTGCAGAGACTCCGTGGGCGGAGAGGGTAAGAGACTGGCATAGCCAGAGCTTGCCTGTGACAGGACGGCCTCCTCTTCTCCCATCTTGGGGGGGTTCTCCAGGTTCTCAGAAGCACCAGCGCTGTCCGCACCCGGCAGAAGCAGGCCGGAGCCTGACCGCTGGGCCTGCGGAGCAGACACGCCCTCATCTGGAGGCTGGGTCACGCCAGGCGGCTGTGGGTTCACGGGCACGTGCAACCCAGGGGCAGCCGGAGCTAGAAGAACATTGCCTCCAAAATCCGGCAACTCGTTCTGTGCCCACAATGTCGTCACTGGACTCTCACACTTCACGACCCCTTGGGCTCTAGCCAAAGGCCTTTTCTCGGCTGCCAGGGGCACAGTTTCCAAGGACGGCCCCCCGGTGTGCACGAGCCTATGCCCGGGCTCCACGGGCACGGAAAAGGGCGGAGAACAGGCCTGGAGCGTGAACAGGGTCTCCATGTTGTCGGGGGGCTGCTCCAGGTTGCCAGGGGAGGGGTCGGGTGGGGTGGCGGCAGCTCTGCGCTGCTTCTGGTGGGCAGCGGCCCCTCTCACCTCACCCACCACGTTGGCGCGATCGGCCTCGACAGGTCTCACTCCAACTAAATGGGATTTCACTGGTTCAAAAGAACTATTTGCACTTGTCTGAAATATGCCAGTGGGTTTTGGGGGGCTTGGGGTTGAGGGCTGGGACAGGCCGCCGCGGTGACCCTGGCCCACGGTGGTCTCGTTTGTCTCCCCCCCGACAGGAGAAGAATCAATCTGCTTAAAAAAACTCCCCGAAGACTCATCTTCAGGTTTTCCAACTTCTTGCTGAATGAAAGTGCCTACATCTTGGAGCCTGGCTGTAGTCGAGAGATTTCTGTGGTTCTTGCTGCTGTAACCGGATGACAAACTATCAGACCGCATGGGGTGTGGCGTTGAGGCCGGGGCCTCGAGATTTGGGCCCCCACCGCCAGCATGGCCCACAACTCCGAGCCTGGGGATGGCTGGCCCAGGAAGAGGCCCGTATCTGACCTGATCGCTAGGGGAGGAAGGGTCTAAACCCAGGGGCTCACTTGGCGGAACTTCCTGGTTCTGAATGAACTCGAGGTCTTCCACATTCTCAGACTGCGAGCTGCTGGCCGCGTGGGCACGGTCAGGTGGGGCGCCTGCGGGCTGAGAGCAGTAAGGTTGCGGGTGGCCTCCGTGCTGCGTGGCCTCGCTGCTGGAACCTCTGGGGAAGGCCTGGAAGACGCCCCCTGCTCCCACGTGTGCAGGATGGTGACCAAGCGCGGGGCTCGGGGAGAAGCTATCAAAGTCAGACCGACCAGCAGAGCCTGTGTTTTCACATGAGAGGTTCTCCTCGTTTTCTGTCTCCCCACCTTGGAAAAACATAGAGAGAGCCCCCGAGTCCACTTCTGACGGGGCTCGGCTGGTCCCGGGCCCTGGGGGGTAGTGCAAATGGCCTTCTGGGCTATTTCCCTGAGCGAGGGGATGGACAAGAGCAAGGTCTGGCAACCGTTCCTTATTCACTCCTGGATTCGGCCTGAGCTCCTGGCTTGCCCGAGTATTCTCAGCTTTAGAATTTTGCCTGAACACATTTTCAGGATCAAAGTTATTTGCTGAATGGTTTCCACTTTGCTGGTAGGCCGCCTCGTTGTTTGTCTCACTGGCTAAGGGTCCTGGCAAAGACACCAGCGGGTTGAGCTGCTCGTGGCTGGGACCATGATGCGCGCTGGGCGGAGCAGGAAAGGGAGAAAGGCCGGAGGTGTGGGGCAGCGGGTTCTGCACAGGTCCTTCCGGGCGGGGCCAATAATGTTGACCTGAGGGTTGTGGGCCTCCCTGCCCCAGTCCCCACGGCCCTGGCATTTGCTGACGAGGCTGAGGGAGGAAAGGGGATGGTGCTGACGCCGCAGCACTGTCATGTGGGTTCTGTCTACTCAGGGGCCTAGCAGGCCCAAGCAGGCGCGTGTGCGGATGGCCCCCATGAGAACTGTCAGCGCCCGCTCTTGGAATGCACTGAGGATATGGCAGAGGCGGAACTGCGGGTTCTGAGCTGGGAACAACCTCGGCACTCCTGTTCACCTCGGGCTCCGATGGTGCCAAAGGGGTCAGCACACTGGAAAACAGACCGCCCTCTGCCCTCGGCTGTGACACCGGTCCTTGCGGGGTATCTCCAGCACTTGTGTGAGGCAGGGGCAGACCGGGGCGCTGAAGGAACGCTGGTGAGGCCTGGCCTTGCAGAGCGGGTGGGCTGCTTTTGGACGAACTGCCCGACGGCGTGTTCTGTAGCGCTTGTCTACTAAAAGCGAACGGATCCGTCACGGGCTGCAGCGGGCAAGTTATCGGAGTCGCGGGTGCGTTACTATTCGCCTGTCTCCTATACGGCCTGTGGGCCCAGAACATGCTCTGAGAAGTCCCAGCTGGAGGTGGCCCAACCAAGCCTGACGGGGCTGCCTGCGGCGGCGGCTGCATGACCGATCTTCTGCACGATTAGATGCTGCTTACACAAAGAAGCAGGATATAGGTTTTCCTTAACCTGAACTGAAAAAGAAAAAGAAATTAGCATAAAATCCATATATCCAAACTCCCAGACAGAATTAAGAAAACTAAAAAAAAACAAAGAAAGGCTGGAAACAACTTAAGAGTTGGCGTCTTCAGTCCCGAGGCCCACCATTCCTGCTCCAAGCCCCGTCCCCCACAGGACTGCACCCTGGACGGGCTGCCGCCCCGGGGCCGATGAGCGCACAGGCAAGAGCGCGGACAACAACGGACCAGGATGCCAACGTGGGCTGCGCCCAGAGCCCACTCACTGACTTCACACAAGTCACTGCCTTCTGTGCGGTTCCGTCCACAGGCCAGCTGAACGTGCAAGGCCTGATGCCCACGGGACACGCTCACCAAGCGGGCAGAGAGGGAGCGCAACCGAACGGCCGGTCCGATTTACAACAAGGCACGCTGGTATCTCCCCACCAATTGTCACCAGATCCCGAAAGAGCCAACTCCTCTATTAAGATTACGTATCATACTTCTCACACAGCCTATTATTAAGTTAATATTAAATCTTGAAATGAAAACAAAAGTTCAAAATTTCCATTTTAACAAAAGAATGTTACAAAGTACAGTGCAGTAGAAGCTGCAAAATCTAAAATATATAAAAATGCCTTTTATGCCCCAGTGGGAAAGGCCTCCTTCTCTGTGTGATGACTGTTGGAAGAGCATCAGCAGGACAAGTGGCCTCTGCCGGCCAGAGCTCTAACAACTATGCCCTGGATGAAGAGCCCAATAGCAGCTTTAAAACTGACCAACTGGGGCGCCTGGGGGGCTCAGTTGGTTAAGCGACTGCCTTCGGCTCAGGTCATGATCCCAAAGTCCTGGGATCGAGCCCCACATCGGGCTCCCTGCTCGGCAGGAAGCCTGCTTCGCCCTCTCTCAGTCCCCCTGCTTGTGTTCCCTCTCTCGCTGTGTTTCTCTCTGTCAAATAAATAAATAAAATCGTTTAAAAAATAAATACATACATAAATAAAACTGACCAACTGATTTCATTCAAAAATTGTCAATAGAGTGCCAACAAACTCTTAGAGAAAACAAAGAAACAAACTCATCTTGCTGGGGTGGTTTTTTTCTAAATAAAATAGATTAAGTATAATCTTGAACAGTTAACCTGTACTTCTAAGACAAAAACCCAGTTTCTGTCTCTTTACAAAGTCTTTTCCTAGGTGTAAGTCCTTCCCCCCTAGTACCACCCTCACAAACAGGGTAAGTCTAGCCAATCACAGGGATAAGTAAACACCAGAGGGAGAAATCGTAGGACCCCAGAGAGTCACCCACACGTCTCTGCAAATGCACCCCGTTTCTGCTCTTGGCAGTCTTTCTGACAGCCATCTACAAGCACATACCCAACATGTTCTAAGTAAAGCTATTTACAAATGAAAGCTCTTATGCCTCTCCGGAAACTCGCCGTAGGAATCTATTAGTTCACTACCACTGCTGCGCACACGCTCCGTCCCAAGCCAACAGGGAACCTTCTCCCGGGAGAGCACGCTGAAGCTCACTCAGATCTAACGGACCGTGTCGGGACCGGCACTGGGCAGCTCACTGGGTTACAAGCCGCTGTTTCAAGCCCAGAGCGTTCACAGCTCAGGCGTCTGTGGACGGAGCACACAGGCAGAGCCTCCTCCTGCCCCGCGCATCAGAAGCACCCAGTATGCCCTCCAAGCACAACTTTCTCCTTGCGGCGAGGTTTCAGCAGAGGACCCTCAGCCATTCTAAGCAGCTTTTTAAAGCTCATTAAAGCTTTTCTTTTGTAAAAAGAGAAAAAGCACACATGGCAGAGGCCCAGAGGATTACACAGCGGAGGCGTGACTGGGAGAGCACGGCTGAACGGCCCCGGGGCACACCCCTTGTCTTTCTGTGACCCCATCTCTTCATCTGTAAAGTGAGAGAAGCAATATGACAACCTCTAAGGTTTCTTCTGGGTTTCACCTTACAAAGCTCTACTCACGACGGACTCTGGGATAGTCCCTGCTGCTGTTCCACAGGGAAATGTTACCCAAATGTAAATTTCACAGGTTTATACTTACAGGCTTTCCTTGAAGAACTTTCTTTAAAAACCATTTTCTCAACTTCCAGACTAAGAACCATTTTATAAGCAAACACTATCATTTCTCTGTAAGGTACAATAATTCAGGGCTTTTACCAATATGCCGATTTCATTCAAAACGATCTTGAACATCATGCTTTTGATGTTTCTCTCTATTCACAAACAGAAAAACTGCCTATCATTTCTCTCCTGACCCCAGAGAACTTAATTCCACCCAGGAAGTCATCCCGTACCCTCAAGTCATCTAACTTAAAAGAACACTATCTCAGGGGCGCCTGGGGGGCTCAGTTGGTTAAGCCACTGCCTTCGGCTCAGGTCATGATCCCAGAGATCGGGGATTGAGTCCCACATCGGGTTCCCTGCTCGGCGGGAAGCCTGCTTCTCCCTCTCTCACTCCCCCTGCTTGTGTTCCCTCTCTGGCTGTGTTTCTCTCTGTTAAATAAACAAATAAAATCTTTGGGAAAAAAAAAAAACTATCTCAGAGACACCAGCTGCTTTCTTAAAGATGCATTACTCATAAACTTACCCTTCAAGTAGACTGGGAAACCCTTAAGCACAACCTATTTGGGCCTGGGACACTTAAAGCCCACTCCTATCCTCTCAGAGCTGCTGCCTCAAGTGAGGAGTGTGTAAACCAGCAGGACTGCCAGAAAGCACCTGGGAGTCTACCCTTTGCCTACAACCTCCCTCACGGCAACTGCGACTGTGGATGTTCCCGTCACTCCATGGGACACACCCAACGACACCATAACACTCCACCTTTCCTAAGTACAGAATCAAATACATTAAGAGAAGGGAGTCTAAACACCACTAAAGGGACGCCTGGGTGGCTCAGTTGGTTAAGCCACTGCCTTCGGCTCAGGTCATGATCCCGGAGACCCGGGATCGAGTCCCACATCGGGCTCCCTGCTCGGTGGGAAGCCTGCTTCTCTGTCTCTCACTCCCCCTGCTTGTGTTCCCTCTCTAGCTGTGTTTCTCTCTGTCAAATAAATAAAATCTTTAAAAAAAAAAATAAACACCACTAAAAATGCCAAAGATCCTAAAGGACACACGGACATTCAGAAAAGAGCTTTACAGAAGCATAAAGGAACCATTAAAATGAACACGCTACCCTAAAGAAAGCTTTCTGGACGATTTTGGGACTTACTATAGGGACATGCCTCTTGCCTTATCTCTGTAAGAGAACAGTACCCAGAACCCTAAGAAACAGCATGGGGGGGGGAGGACCTGCAGGGAAGCTGGTTGGGCTGAAACTTGCGGAAGTATCAGCGTAGCAACAACTGTGACCCGGTCTGCCCCTGCCGCATCTGGGGGTGGGAAACACCACCCAGGGTCACACCTGCACACACGGGTTTAACAGAGAAGCTTAAGCAGCTCGGGCCCAAACCAAGCCATTTCAAAGTGTTTTCAGGTGAAGCAGCAAAACCGGATCTAAAATGGCTGTGATGCGCCCAGACCCTCCACTGTCAACACTTCGGCCACAAGAGCTGTAATAATATTACCCCCTGTCCCTCTAACCCTTCGTGTAAAACACAGCTGGCCGACCTCCGCTGCAACACCTCGGTCACTTTGCCCCGAAATTCCCAACAGACAGCGACCATGCGAATCCGTCTCTCGCCAGCGTGGCTCGGGGAAAAAGCTCTCAACCAATGGGGACAAAACTACTTCCGAAGCTTCCAAGCAAAGGACACGCAAAACTGCTAAAGAAATTTCGTACACGTCTGTCCTCTTTAAAAAGTTGCAAGTGTGGTCTGTCCTCCGGCCACTCCAACGCAACCCTCCATCCGGGCCGCCCGGGCTAAGCCAAGGGTCAGCGCACCTGCCGCGGAGCCGCCCTACCTGCGCGGTCCACGTCAGTCGGACGCGGCGGGCAGCACAGGTGCGGCAGGCGGGCCGCGCGCCCGGCCCACCCGGCGCCACCCGGGCCCCGCAGCTCCCCACCCGCCCCCGGGGCCCCGGCCCGACCGCGGGCGGCACCCGGGGACGCGCCGTCCGCTCGGGGCTGGGCCCGGCCCGGCTGGTCCCCTCCGCCCGACCCCGGCCCTCACCGGCGCGCCACAGGGCGGCCGAGGCTCCCGCCCGGCCCCTCCGCGAACCCTGGGCCAACCCCTCAGGAGCCGCCGGCAGAAGCCGGTCCGGCGGCGGCGACGAGAAGGGACACGGCAGCCGCAGCAGCCATCTTGGCACATCCGGCTCGGGCCGCCGCGCCGCCGACGTGTCCGACCGCGACGTCAGCGCGCGCGCCCGCCCACCACGCCCATCAGCCCCGCCCATCGCAGCCGCTTCCCTGGCGCGACACCCGCACGTTAGCTCCGCCCCTTCCCTCGCCGGCCATCCATTCGTCCGCTCCGTTGGCCCCGCCCCTCGCCAGCGACCAATCTTTCGGCGTTCATCCCTTGGCCCCGCCCCTTCGTCTCGCCCCCCCTTAGCCCCGCCCCCCAGGCGACCCGCCCTTCGCCCACCTGCCGGGCGGGGCGCGCGGCGGGCCGCTCGGAGACGTCGCTCTGGTTACACCAGCTCTTTCTCCCAGTCTTTCCTCGTCTTAGGGTGGGAGAAGAGTCGGGGCTCTTCAGTCAGACCCAAGTGAAGAACCCAGTCTTGAACGACCGAGGCCAGCGGGCGCACCCGCCGAGAACGGCTACTCGGCAGCGCCCTGGCGCAGGCGCGACCCTCCCATTCTGCCGTTGGGCTTCCTCCGAGGCTGGAGGCCGGCGGAAGGCGGTCGCGCATGCGTGGGCCGCCGCTACGGGCTGCGCCTGCGCACTTCGCGGCGGCTCGCGGGTTGCCTGGTTACGGCCACCCGCGGCTCAGGGTTCCAGTTCTGCCCGGGAAGTTCATTTCGGTCCGCTCCCGGACCCTCGGAAAGCCCAGCCCTGGGAGTCGTCCTGTGGGCAGCCCCAGGTCCTGGTCACGCCGCCCCTCCGCGTCGCGGCCGCTCCCCCCGCGCACGCCCCGCTGCTCCCGCGGTCCTGTCCTCTGGGGCCCCCGGGCTCCCTCTGCGCGCGGCCGCTCCCGCTAAGCCGCGTGGACAGAATCCGGGGCTCGGTTGGGCGTTCCGCAGCCGTTGAGCGGGTACCCCAGGGACAGGCCCGGCCGCCGCGCCTAGCCGCCTGCTCCTCCCCGCGGATGGCACAGGCGGCGCTGCCGTGTGTGTCCACGTTTCCCCAGTGAGGAAGGGGAGGTTCAGTAGGTAGGGAAGCACCCAGGCCCGGTCCACTCACCTGCATACCTCCCTGGCAAGGAGAAGGGGGAGTAGCAGCCTGCCCCGACTTGCCCCGGCTCCTTCCAGAGGGCGGAAAGAGTGGCAAGGGTGCCCATCCGACTGCATCCCCTGTCGCTCGGCGCAGCTAGTGTAGCAGCAGCCGCTGAGGCCTGCCTGGTCACCCGTGGGACTCAGGAGCCCGGGAAGAAGGAAGGAGCGTGCTTCAGCCACTTGTTTGCTGTGACGTTGCAGGGAGCAGCCACGCTGTCAGGGCCCCAGGCGGTGCGGGGGGAGTTTCAGCCTATCTGACGTGGCCACTCTGCTAAGCTAACATTTGCCTTGCAGAAATCAAGGTCCCAACCTATTTCAACACAGAGTGAGAGAGGGTGTGCTGGAACTCAGCCCCGAGTCCCGCCGCCCTTGATTCACTTCCTGCTGCAGTCCATTTGTCCCCACAAACTGCTTTCCAGAGACAGCTGTCAAGGGGGAAGCAGGGGCAGAGGTGCAAGGCCCCAACACCACCTCCCTCCTGTTAAGTCTCTGGAGTGGAGGTCCTCACAGGCCTTGGCCCTTCGTGGCCTGGTGTGCAGGAGAGTGATCTAGGCCCACAGTCGAGCCAAAGGTCATGCTGGCTGGGCTCTGAGTCACAGGCCCGCCATTTTACGCTTCCTTGCCCTCCCTGAGCATCACATCCTCACCAACCTGGAGTCCAGGCGGGCTGAGAACCTGGACAACATGCTCTTGGTGCCCATCGCAGAAGAGCAGGCATGAACTGGACGGCCCTAGGCCCGTCAGGCAAATGGCCCACACTGAGGGGGGTGGCACACACCTCCACGGTGTCTGCCATCCT